>JAHWFP010049496.1:2290-24449 GCA_023313725.1 Lithobius niger | reverse complement strand
TGTGGACTGGAGAGAAACCGTTCAATTGTATACTATATGGTAATACTATATTTCTGTAAGGGCACGTACAGAAGAAGAGAGAAACAACCTTTAAATGTGCATTACTCCTTTGCTTTTAAAGGTATCGTTTTTTTACGAACATTTAGAACATTTAGGGTTTTTTTTTACGATTTGGTGAATGCAGTGTAAGTTCGCACACATCAGTGTCTATATTTTGGGAAACACATAAACTGCCACAATGTTTAACTCTACTGATGCAAGTAGTGGGTTAACGTTACGTTTTCCAAAACTAAATGATAGAAATTACCGCTCATGGAAATTTGATATGCGGATGTTTCTTTTGGAACGTGGCTTATTTGGTTTTGTGAACAAGTCTAAACCCGAAGCGGCACCTACTGCTCAGGAAGAAGAGGCGAACCCAGGCGCTACAATGGGCATACGAATTTGGGGAGTCATGTGCTTTAGCAACCATCGCTTTAGGTTTGGAAAGTGATCACAAGGTCCTGATCAGAACATGTACGACTACAAGTGAAGTGTGGGAATCCTTGTCTGCGATTTACGAGCCCAAATCACGTGCTCGTATAGGACATTTACGGAAGGAGTTTGTGTTACTAAAAGTGGAACAAGGCGAATCCATGGAAAAGTACTTATCTCGTACACAAAATTCCGTTTCCGATTTAGCAGATACTGGGAAAGATGACCCTGAAGAGGAAGAGGCATATCAGATGATATGCGGTTTACCATCGGGTTGGGATTCAGTGGTTCAACGCCTTTATGCCCTAGATGATGCTGAATTCATACCGAAAGGGATAAAAGAACATCTGTTAAACGAATATGAAAGGCGAAACCCAACAATGCACGGGACAGTTACTGAAGATGTGGGTGTATATTCTTCAGCTATTGCGTCTCCGCAACGAAGATCTTTTTCCAGAGGAGGAAGAGGACGGGGTAGAGGAAGACAAAACACAAAAAGTCCAAGTAGACAGCAATCCTCTCTCAAGAAGAGCTTCAAGTGTTATTCATGTGGAGGAGAAGGACACTACACCCGAAATTGTCCCTCATCTTTGCACCGTCCAGTCCCAAGAACCTCATCTAGACAACGGTCGCATGCAGGTCGACATGAAGCTGAAGCATTGTATGTAGAAGCCTTGGTTACTTCCGCCACAGAAGCTGAGTGGACCTTCGACACAGCAGCCACTCACCGCTTCTGCAATACTCGAAGCTGGTTCTCCAAATTCAAGCGAGTAAATGTGAAACCCGCATCCCTTGCAGAAGGTACCTCAAGAATAGATGGCATTGGTGAAGTAGCCCTAGAAGTTGCTGTGAATGTGAAGATCACTTACGTCATTTTACGCGACGTCATGTATGCATCCAACATGCGGAGGAATTTGATCTTCGGCTTCAGGATATTTCAGAATGGTCATAAAATAAGTATGGTCTCGTAGTTTCCAATACTGCGAATAAGTTATACATGGAAGCCATTACAGAAGGCCAGTTCTATATAGTTCGGGGAAACATTTTGGTTAGTGCATCTGGTAGTGGAGTTCAGAAACTTCAAGCAAGAAGACGCAAGATATTCTCAATACATCGCATGCATTCTTCCATCCTGGAAATGAAATCGTGACGCCATGCACGATCAAAAGCAAAAACGAAGGATCATCAAACTCGAAGACTGATCCGCTATTATGGCATGAACGCCTTGGCCATATGAACTTCCAATCCATGAGGAAGATGGTAACGAACCAGAAAGTACGAGGAGTCACCTCACTATCTCAACAAACCCCGATCTGTGATGCTTGTCGACTAGGAAAATCGACAAAGACAAGACATGTTACGCTCAGCCAGAGAAGTGCCAAAGCGCCACTGGAACTTGTACATTCTGACGTCTGGGGCCCGTCGCCAGTTGCATCCTGGGGCGGTGCAAGATACTTTATCATATTCATTGATGATTTTTCAAGGAGATGTAAAGTGTTTATCATGAAGACAAAAGACGAAGCTTTTACCAAGTTCAAAGAATACTTAGCCCAATCCGAACGGGAAACAGGATTGAAATTGAAAAGACTCAGAACAGACAACGGCATGGAGTTCTGCGCCGGATATTTTCAAGAGGAATTGAAAAAACTAGGCATCCAAGCAGAAAGGACCAATGCATATAGCCCTCAGATGAATGGCGTAGCAGAAAGACTCAACCGCACTTTACTAGACAGCATTAGAACGATGCTGATTTCTGCCAAACTTTCCGGAGAATGGTGGGCGGAACTAGTGCTCACCGCTGCTCATCAGAAGAATAAGACGGCACACTCTGGTGAATGACGAAATCCCAGACACCCTTTATTTTGGTCGACAACCAAGCGTCAGCTACTTGCGTCGTATAGGATGCTTATGCTTCGTGCATAACGACAAACGTCCTAAGAGTAAACTTCAACCTAGAGCGAAATTGGGTATACTAATGGGATATGCATTCAACATAAGAGGTTATCGTATTTGGTGCCCGGATGAAGGAACCAAGATCCAAGTAACTCAAAGTGTTCGCTTTGATGAAAAACGCAACGGGACAGAAGCCCTTCGGAATGCAAGAAAACAGGACATTGTGGAGTTTACCCTAGAAGAAGCTGAACCTGTGAGAACAACCAAAGTCCGAAAACCACAAGAAGTACAGGAACAGACATCTCCAAAGAGAGAAGTCGTTGGCAAGACGCAACCCACTCAAAGCCAACAAGTTGACACTGCCATTCACTGCATACCAGCACCCGGATGGGAGCGTGAAGTTGTCATCAGACCATCGGACCCAAATAGAGCCGATATCTATTATAGATACAAAAGGGGTCCACGCCAAAGATCGTTCGCCGACGTCGGGAAGTTTTGTATCAAACAACAAATACCGTTTGAGCTCCATAAGTTTGATTTTAGTAAAAAAATAGAATGCCTGCAACTGGAGCTGAGGTTGTCGTCCCAATCCTAACCATACGTGCAAACCCAGTGGAAGGCATGCCGGGAGACACGGAAGGTCCCAAGGATGATGATATATTTGAGGATACCTTTGAAGACTTAGCTTCAGGAAGTACCGAAGACAACATAGAAGAAAATGTATTTGGGGAGGACTTTCACCCTGAAGCGCTTTGCACAGAATTCCCCTTACCACATACTTACGAAGAAGCAGTACGATCTCCTCAGTCACAACACTGGAAGAAAGCCATGCAGGAGGAGATTGATACCCTCAACGAAAGAAGGGTGTATACTGATGTTCCAAAGCCGGTGAATAAGAATAGGATCAAAATGGGTTTATGCCATCAAGCAGGATGCTCAAGGAAAACCTGTCAAGTACCGAGCAAGATTAGTTGCCCAAGGGCACACGCAAAAGAAGAACTTCGATTACTTCGAGACCTTCTCACCAGTTATTGCGTTCACGCTAGTGCGGTTTTTCTTCGTTCTCCTCGTAGTCTGCTATGGTTGGGTGAACTGCCACCTTGACATAAAGTGCGCATACCTCTATGGTACCCTGGACGAGGAGACTTACCTGCAGCCAGCGCCAGGATATAGAACGTCGGCCAACGTTGCCTGGAAACTTTGCAAAGCCCTCTGCGGTCTCCACCAATCTGGAAGACAATGGTTTGCCGAGTTAGACGCTACGTTCGAATACCTTGGATTTGACAAGCTACGCTCGACCAATTGTATTTACACTTATAAGAAGAAAGCTGTAGTACTTGTATACGTCGATGATCTGGCAATTTTCGCTAAGAATCGCAACACTCTAGCAGAGATCACTGAACTACTCGCTGGAAAATACCAAGTCAAGAACCTTGGTGAAATGCGTCGTTTCTTAGGAGTAGAGTTTGAAAAGAAAAACGGGAAGTGGACCATATACCAGCGCACGTACGTAGAAGGCCTTACAAAACGTTTTGAATTACAAGATGCTACAAAAGTTCTAGTGCCTCTCGATGCCGGAGTTGCCCTGCGTAGAGCTGGGAAACAAGGGATAGGGGCGGTTGACTATACCAAGTACAGATCCTTGGTCGGAGCACTGATGTTCCTTGCTTCAAGAACCCGTCCAGACTTACTCTTTGCTGTTACTGCCTTATCGCAATTTAATTCTTGCCCAACCAGTGATAAATGGTGCATGTTGCAGAAAATATTGGTGTATGCAAATTGTACTAAGAATTTTGGCCTTTGTTCTCCTTTCATTAGTGGACCACCAGCCCTCAAGTTTTATTCCGATAGTTCCTGGGCATCCAACCTAGAAGACAGAAGATCCTGGTCAGGATATATAGGATATCTTTCAGGAGTACCAATCACTTGGAGAGCCCACAAACAGAAGTGTGTAGCTCTGTCCACGAAGGAATCTGAATTCATCGGTTTATCAACTACAATTGTCGAAGTGAAGTGGTTGTTTGCCATCATCCAAGAACTCGTGTGGTTGCAGGTAACCACGCCTATCACAATCTTTTGTGACAATGAGGCAGCGATTGCATATTCAACGAACAATCATGAGCATATGCAATCTAAACACATAGATTTAAGATACAAGTTCGTCCGTGAAGCTATCAACGATGTGGTATGCCGAGTGCAGTATGTTAGTACCCGAGAGAACATTGCTGACATCTTCACTAAGCCATTGCCTCGAGTGCCGTTCAAACTATTACGACGTGCGATGATTGCCTAATACATCATTATAGACTGTTTGTATGATGTAAACAAGTGTAAAAGTGAATTTATTTATACATGTAGGCAGCCAGGTGAATTTTGCAAAAAGGGGCGGAATGTTAGAGGGTATCACAAAATACCAAGTTTTGCAGAAGTCATCTTGCTAGTGAGCTGTTAGCTCAGTGGGCCTTTGCCTTAGTGTTAGTGAGCTCATAGCTCAGTTGGCCTTGCCATATTTTTGTAAAGGGAAGATACCACTTCCTGTCTGAGAGGGAAGTGCTTTCTTCTCTCCATGACTTCCAACCAAGAAGGTTGTGTTGGTTTGTGCTATTACATTTTGTGTTGACTATTTTATTCAAAATGCAAGAAGCTTTTGTTATCTTACAAACTGTAAGTAGGAAACTTTTGTTCAATTTGTGCATGCCATGAAGATTAATCCCAGTGATAATAAACCTGGTTAAATCCAAGCTGAAGATAGTTCCCATTATTGATGATGTTATTAGGCCTAACTGCATTAGGCTTAACTCAACTCCATAAGCTAAAGTACCAAGGAAGTCCTAAAGCTGGGTTCTGTAGATTGCTTTGCTTATGACATTAATGATAATATTTCTCCTTTGTTTAATCCAATCAAGGAGTTTATTTCTTCACCTTTGAACCTTTGACCACAACAATGGACGAAAGCAAAATGAAAATGGACGAAAGCAACAAAAAAAGGACAAAACCAACGTAAAAAAACTTAAAAATTGATTGTTTTACTTTTGTATCTGTTGATGTTTTACTATTTTCATCACTACTTTACAATTTTAATACTATTTTACTGCTATTTTATTACTTTTTCACTATTTAGAATTTGCTGTTTACTTTTTAGACGAAACATGGGAATTATGGGACAGACATAACTGTAAAAAAGCAAAGTGTTGCATTTGGGAGATCACTTAAACAGTTGGGTACATGGGAGGCTCAGTAAGAATAAAGAAGTGCTTTAGTATAGCACTACTAGAAGAAAGTTTAACAACATAAGCATTATTAGTACCGTAAGTGAGCGAGGACTACCACGAGTGACAGTAAGACCGCCTGAGAAACAGCTCATGAGGGGCGTATTATGCAATTGACTACTAAAAACATTAACGTCTCCTCCTCCTCCCCCTCCCCCCCCTTTCGGACAATAATTTGGATGACAATCATAAAAAATCAAAATACGACGATGAAAATAACAATGCAGAAGCCAACGGCCAGCTGCAGAAGTTCCAGCAATGAGAACATGAGAGACTGGCACGTGGGCGTCATCTCTTACCTAATTGGGAACCAGTAAACAAAAACAAACCACGAAAGAGAAGTGGACTACGCGACGACACTTCCGCAATTCGGGTAATGGAAGCCACCGGTGGATACACACCAATGGATGCGCGACGGGTGCATGCCGTCCTTAGATGGCTTACCTTAACCAGTTAGACAGGTTGCCGCCGGAGACGACCTAGTGCGAAAGCACTTGCCAAGAATGTTTTCATTTATCAAGAACGGAAGTTGGAGGTTCGAAGGCGATCAGATACCGCCTTAGTTCTAACCATAGGGTACCGAAGCTTCATTCATCTTTTTCCTGCAGCTTTATTTATCTTCGTGTAACAATGATCGCCATCAGTATTTTATCTTTTGAGCTAAGAAAAAAAATTCGCTTGCTTTTTAGTCTGTAATGCCGTACCGGCTGAGAAGACTATTGCAACGACTTTGTCCGTCCGTCCGTCCGTCGCTTTTTTCAAAAATGGAGCGACTAGGAAGATGGTTCATTAGCAGAGCTGGACTATTCGTTTAGCGACCAAAAATGTTCAGAGAATGCAGGGTGGGGTGACGTCATAGCATCTGTTTCTGCAAAAGTGACTGAATAGCCACACTAGAAGACAGCACAGGCTCTCGTAGGAGGCGAACTTGAAATAAAAAAAAATGGTGGCATCGTTACTATGGTAACCACCGCTACAGCGACAATACCTTCGGAAATTGACGAAATACTCGTGCGTGGGCAAAATTCGAAGTTGAAGAACTTATTCTGTGTTCGATTCAAGCCGTATTCAGTTCGTTAGAAGAAACGTGAACCACGGAAAAACCTTAAGCCTACGTGGCCACTCAGATTGCTTCTTTAAACACAAAAATATACATTATACTTAGCATTACCCGTAACTACAACTCGTTTTAAAATTGATTGTTGGACTAAAAAAACTAAACCTTTGATCCGACAGTTCTGATTTATCTTAAAATTATTTTAATGTCGTAAGCTGACATATGATAGCGATTGTTAAGCGATTAATTTGCATTCTTATTGTGATCAATTTTAGTTAGTTATGCTAAATAGCTCGATCCCCATGATGCTTTGCGTTTCCTGGTGCAGGTGGTAAACGTCACTTCCTGCAGCATGGTCGTCTCTGACGAGGCACGGACGTTTGTCGTGTTGATATGGCAATGGATCGGAACAACGATAATCGGCACGGTGACATTTATTGTGATGTTTGCTTCAGTAGTTACATGAGTAGGAAAGTGAAACGCCTGAATAGTAATCTGGCAACTTAGCTGTTGACTGGTCCCTTTAAGCCATTGTTCGGCTTATGCCTAACATGTCCCTAAAACCTAAAGTGCCTACCTAATAGTCGCGTTGGCGACAGCAGCTTGACCGCCGTCTAGCTAATTCTGGGAAGAAGTGAGGCTGGCCAATTCAGCCTCCATTTACGATGGATGACGTAACAATATGTTATCAGGGAAGTACAACAGCAGGGTTGCCTGGTTACTTAACAACAACTCCCTATCGGGAAATATTCTAGATATTGCCATGACGTATTCAGGCATACGTCATGTCCTGCTAGTAAATAGCGTTTAAGGCTAACAATGATATTAGCCGTGACAACGGCTCATTGCTAGCAAGTTAATAATATATTCTGCCGGGAGCTAGAGTAGCGTCCCAACAGTCTCCATGTGTTTCCTATAAGATGGACGTCTCCTCGCAACATGGCCGTCTCATTCGTTTAATACTTGGCCTGGGCGGAAGTAAGTTTGTTAAGAGAAACTTGGACTCGTGGTGTTTCTTGTCCTACCATATATCATTCTTCTTTGACTTTTTTTCAATTTCGCAACAGTATCAGATATTGACGACCATTGTTTACAACGTTAGATTCAGTGTGAGAAGTTAATTAAATAACATTGCAAATTAAAACATCGTTACTTCCTTATAGCTAATAGAATTCTTTGACGTAACTAAATTAAATAATAACATTTGATCGTCGAATTAAAATCCCAAGATAACACTCGATAAAAACAAATGGATTTTAGCTTCGTTTAAAATAGTCTCGTCACATTGTTGCATGAATGAATAGGCTTATCGTCGAACCAAATTGTCCATTAGGCCTATATCTGCTACTTACGAAATTAAAACTGCATTTTTAAAATTAGGCCTAACAATGAAAATTAGGCCTACAATCATGTTACCATGGCAACGTCAAGTTGCTACGAGTCGCTGTTGGCTTCATCAACAGCGTCTCTCTCGTCACTTCCCTACTATACGACTGATCTTTATAGGCTACGTTGCCCGTTACGTTGTAACACTGTAACTGTGTGTCTGTATAGGCGCACCGTGTTGCAAAAATGAATACGCTTACTATACAATCCATATCTCCGTTAGCTGTTACTTACGAAATTAAAACTGCTGGTTAAAATTAGGCCTAAAAGCTGACAATTACGCCTAAAATTTAAAATAGGCCTAAAAGCTAACACATTTTTAACCGACAATTGTGATGGCTACTGCTTTTAGATTAGTATAATAGTATATAATAGTATAATAGAGATAGCTGTTGTAGTGCATGATAGAGGTGTGCGCCTCAACATTGGAAGTGGAGGAACTGTACAGAAGACCGATACGACTGGCAGTCGCAGTAGCCGCTTGTTTCTTTATTGTTTGCTGCATTGCTAATCCGGTTGAAGCTAACCGTTGAACACAATCTGGTAACAGGTAAGTGTGAACTTGTTCGCGCCATTAACACTCACCAATGACTATAAGGGTGGATTTTGCCGCAGGATGCTACCTACGTCCCGATGATCTGGTGCCGATCCCAGATACAAAACTCTTGCGCGATGAAGTGAAAAAAAAAACCACTAAAACGATGTTACACGGTGGATAACGGGTGACTATTGTTATTTATTGTCACACTCCATTTTAGGACGGGGTAAGACAGAGTTTGATACTGCTGAAACACCCGATATAATCCATTTTCTAATCATTCTGTGCCCCGGAGATAAAATTAGTTCACATATCTGAAAGTTTGGCTCTACTTAAGGATTATTTAGCACATACGTTCTAATGCAAATGTAATTTTTCTTAAATAAAAATAAACGTAGAAACCATACGCAAATAAAGACCTATTTGCGTATGATGGCACTACCCATTAGAGTGGCAAAAGAGTTAATGCCACATCTCCTGCGTGATCTATTCGCCGACCCCCCCCCCCACATCCAACGCTCACTTAAAAATAATACGTTTAGAGCTAACATGTGATCCTCCATGTAAGTTTTGGAGATTCACACGAAAAAGCCACTATTTTAATAACGACGAGGTTTTAAAAGATACTATAGTTGTTATTTCAGTGAATTTGTTTGTTAATATCGTTAAAGATTTTTACTTGTGTACTAATACAAGAGTTGGTTTAAGGACACTTGGCTGAAAAAGATGGTTTGTCATCGAACTATTATTTTTTTCACATTTGTCGTGATTTCTTCGTATGTGGGTATTGAAATTGTTTTACAAAGGCTGTCATTCTGATTAATTTGCTCATTTATGTTTTCAATGTCTTATTTGTTTCGTTAAATGCATCTTCATATATGAAATCACGCTCCCATTTGTCTCTTCTTACTTTCGTTAATCTGATCTCCTTCATCAAAGCAATATATAAAAAAAATAATAAAGCTGTTGTAACATATCTCCTGTGTCACCATTCTCACATACTGTTTTGGTACTATCATTTAATAGAACTCCGTTTTAAAAACGTGTTGTAAGAAACAACATTCTATACTACAAATATTATCTTCCCAGAAATAATTCTGGGAACTTACAAGGAAGGAGGACAAAATTTGTAGTTTTTCTTGTAAAACAATCATGATTTCTCTACTGTGAAAGCCAAGTTCAACATCAACAAAGTTTGCCTCAAATTTGCTCAGTTTCACAGTATACAGACTCCATCACAGTCTTGCAACTTTAGACTATGTGCTGACGTGTAACCAAACGAAACAACTCTATTTAAAAACGCCTGAAGACGCCCATAGTCTATAGTCGAAAATTTACAAGACGTGAAAATGAGCGAATTTGAGGTAATTTTTCTTTTCTTTTTAAGATGCATTTAATGAAACAAATGCGAAATGCAAGAATAAGCATTTATAGTTGCATGATGCTGGAGGCTTCGCATGCAAATAAATTTGTAGCACAATTCTAGTATAGGAAAGAACTATTGTAAAATCATCTGTTTGCTATAGAGTCATATTTTTTAACTGGCTTGTAGGAACCGACAGATGGCTGTTTTCAGGACATTAGCTTCTATTTTAAATTCTTTCATTCATTAAATGTAAAATAAACGAACAAAGTTAATTGTTGTCTTTACATAAATACATAATTATATTGCCACTTAAAGGCACCGAACTGTTAGACAAAGACGGAAGTTAGTATCGGGAATATTTTCTCTATTAGAAATTTGCAACACTGAACAGCTGAATAATTCCGTTAATCACGTTAAGGAAGTTGCTGCCATAAATAACTTTTATAATTTATTATAAACTTGCAGGCCATGCTATTGTTCAATGCTTCGTTAACTTTTACTTTTGTTTTCACAACGACATTAAGCAATTATGGATGGATCGCTCCTGGAAAATTCATAATGTGATTCTTTTAAAAATTCTACAACGACGTATACCGTCGTACAGTAATGTCCTCCTGTGGCTCCCTTGTTAAAAGTATTACAGAAGCAGCTAACTTAACTAAATATTATACGCCAAGATTCAAGGCTTGCTTAAAATGGAAGTTTTCGTCAGAAGAATTTAAGCTGGAAACGAACAACACCCTTTTGGAAATTCCCAGCAACTCGACTATTCCTTCAGGTGATTTCAAATTATCATTGGAAACATGCGAAGCCTACACTTGTGTATCTGACGATTTATTGTACGAGAGTTACTATCAGTACGCACGAAGTTTGGACTTATTGTACCTCTGTGCCGACTTCATTAGTACGTTTTTTGTTCTTTTGGCTATTTTCATCCTTTTATGGGTAGTAAAAGACCATCGTAAACAATTTTCGCCATTGTGCCACATGATAGCAGTTATTTTAGCTTTCGTCTGTGGAATTTTGTTGAACACCTGTCACATTAATAATAGGAACGTGAAGATCCTGTTGTTTATATTAAACCATTTTGGGGTGTGTTCAGCCTACTGCTGGATCAACGTGACGATGTTCAATATGTGGCGAGTGTTTCATTATAAGCGTTTACTGCTACACTCCAAAGTTGGAGACAGGCAAGACAGCATCCTTCGCAGCTTCGTATATCCAGCTCTGTATGGTTTTGGTTTGCCAACATTTTGGATATTTCTTGTGGTGATCACCAAATATCTTCCATTGCCTTGCGTGGATAAAACATATGATTCACTTATAACATGCAATATTGTACAAGACATTATTTTCACCCATTTTGTAAAGCTTGTGATTTTAATTAACATAATCTTCTACGTTCTGGTTGTATACAATATACGTCACATACGTCAGGAGGCAGCCAAGTATATCTTACCTGTTGCTACTCTGCGTCAAGAGTAAGTATGACTGGCAGCATTCATTATGGGAAAGTACACTTTCGTAGACTACATCATGGGTTTAGGGAGAATTATGGAATTAGGTCCAGTAGAGCTGAGGCCAGTCTAGGTAGAATTTTGGCAACGAGTACACCTTTATGACATGTTCACTCGAAGATAGTGTGCACTTACAAAACATATCCTTGTGTAAGAAACCCTTTAGCCTCCTCAGACCCGAATGATTTTTTTTTTTAACTATCTTGCGTCAGCCATGTGATTCGAACAAACATTCACTTGGTTTGGAGATGAGGACGCTGACCACTGGGCTGAGCTTGCTTAATTTACTCGGGGTCACCGGGCACCCCACACGAAGCTCGCGGTGCGCCTGGAAACCTACTTTTGCCGAACTCGTAGATGTTCCTTATAAGAGACATTTAGGCTATATGTGGGACCCAGGAGGTTAGATGCTTTGATTCATTGAGAACTGAGAGCCGACTTGGAATGAGCAGACTTGCCCTGAATAATGTCACGAAGAATAATATTAACAATATCAAGCTGTGTATCCCTTTATTTGAGTTCTTCTTTCCAGTCGACAGAGGCAATGATTTCGTCGATCAGAGAGTAGTTGTCCTTCCGAAAGTTCCGACAGGATGATTGAATTCGTACTGTTTCAAAAGCCATGTCATTGTCAAAAACAAGATATTCGTGATGGCTTTTCCCCAAAAGAGCACAATAGATGATAGGTGTTATTGAAAAATCGACAGTACTGATAGCACGATCAACTGATCTTGCTATCACTACTGTCAATCAGATTTTTGTACCATACGCTGACTAGTGGGTCTGACAACGTGCTGAGACAAGTTTTCTTCGCTTAAAATGAGCCATGTCATAAAGTGTGTATTCGCTTACGGTGATATCTAGATCCTGGCCTCCTCATTTAAAGTTTAAGTTAGACCCATCTTGGAATAAATCAGCTCGGCATGGTCTCCGTGCCTCCTGGGGGCCATTGACCATTGTGAGTCCATACAGCACCACTTTACACAATCGTTGGCGGGTTTCAAGAACATGAAGTACCTGGCTCTTTTGAAGCTACTGAGACTGGATACTCTCGAATTGAGACGACTAAAGGCCGATTTGGTGTTAACCTTTAGGATTATTAGGGGGTTTATGCCTGTCGATGTCCTTTTTTTTTCGAGTTATCGACGGTGCATCAAACTCGTGGCCATTCACATAAACTTGTAAAGCCTTTGACGAGGTTGGTTGCTCGCTCTTCCTTTTTTTACTGTGTCAGTTGTTGCTCCATGGAATGCTCTTCCCTCTGAGTTGGTTCTATCTACATCCGTCCAGAGTATTAAATGCGGACTTGACAGGTTAGATCTTGATGAGTTCGGAGATCTGTCAACTTTTCCATTTGTCCACAAGTAAACAAGGTGGGATCCGCATCAGTGGCATCCGTTCGCACAGGAATGGGTACGAAAAAACTTTTATTAATATTATTATTATTAAAAAAGTAAGATAATCAGTAACAATTCTGAGGTGGTAGAAGTCGCCCAGTTAGAGTTGGGAAATTAAAGTTTCCGTGGATATTCGTAGAGATGTTCGGCACAGTAGTAAGTGAGTTCTCGAGGGCAATGAGCAAATCGGATCAGTGGTCCAGTCTTCCCAAGCAATGGTATATAGTAGAAACAACCAAGCGACAGCATTTCACAGGATAGAATGTCAACTGAGCACAAGATGGCCGCCCATTCTGTAGTGTGATGAGAGTGAAAACTAATCCGATAGGAAGGAGTTTGGAAACAATATAAAAGGTGACACCTCCATGGAATTTTCCAATTCTTTCTCCTCGATACAGTGTATAGCCATCGATGGATAAAGATGACGATGGACAGATGGACAGATAGGATCAAAATGAGTTTCAGTGACTGAGATGATTGTTTTGGGGTTGGTGTTAAGAAAAATACATAGTTGATCCAGTTGGAGCAGCAGATTTAAGTAAGATGGAACTTTTGGCTCAAGAACTATCTCCTGAAATAAAACAAGGCTTCGTGTTGAGGAATGTGTATTGGACTTTACGCTGAAATTGCATTGATTGGAATCGGTTTCTTGGTGGGTGGATCGAAGAAAGGAAGTTTTAAAATAGCAACTTCCGGTGTCCGGGTGTTATTAGATCGTTCATGAAACTTTCCTTCGGAATTAGCGAGTTTACTTGGACGGTTTGTAACTGCAGCAACATTATTAGAGTTTCTTGTATTAGGAAAGGTACAAGCGTTTTCCTGTGACGTCATCGGCAAATGGTGCGGCTGCTGATTGAAAAAAAATGGTGGTTACCTTCATGGTTCTTTGACGGGTCGTTGTTGGCCAGACAGGCACACAAGTCAAAACCCGTACGAACCTCGTCATCAAGGTTCTTAGCAGTAAATTAAAGTGCATTATACCTCTTAAGAATGTTTCTGATGAGGTGATTTTGTTCGGGCAGCGAGTCGACTATGCCCAGACATGAAAAACAGTACCACTACAACCCACATTGATCTTCAAAATTCAAGGTATACACAACTTCCTTTGTAAGTTTTCAGCATCCAGTGTGCTCGCGTTCTCGTAATAACCCTCGTGCCCACTGCAAATTTCGACAGCATTTCGTAAGGGCCAATAGTTCAGCCTCAGAACTGCGGGTGACAGTTTTCTGTTTAGGTTTCCCAACTTATAACACTGCCCCCAAGTGTTATAAGTTGGAATCACTGGTTACAGACCAGGTTGCATCAGAATACCCTAATCAGACACTCTACAGGTAAATCCATTTAACCCTTTACAGCCTGGCGTCCCTTTAAAAGGACGGCTACTGAACGGCAAAAAACTAAGTCCCAATGCACAACGCGAGCTTTGTGAGGGGTCCCCGGGGACCTCGAGTAAAGCGAGCAGCAACAGCCCAGTGGTCAGCGTCCTCGTCTGCAAACCAAGTGAATGCCGGATCGAATCCCGCGACCGACCCAACTAAAAAAAAATATCCAGTTTGGCATAACATAATTGACATTTCACAGTTGGCTCGAATGGATAAATCTGAAATTTACAGTGGCAACTGAAGTGAATTTCGATGCGACTGTTTATGACGATGCGACGCAGCAATAACTTGGTTTCAGTTATCTTTGCACTAAAGAATCAAACGAGTTCGTTTTTGCTTTTGGAGTCTTCCTATATATTTTTATTTATATGTAAATGTCCCATTAACAAAAGGCAGTGTGCAGTCAGTCTAAAGCCAGTCCACAACTGTGACTGCAGTAAAGCTAGCAATGCCAGTTTACGATTAACTTGGCGTTTGATATCACGATCACAAACTGCGAAATGGCAAAATTATTTTGAGGGTATCTCTACCAGTACAGTGGTCACATTTTGTATCATTGGACCAGTTCACTACTGCCAAATTTTCCGGTGTTTATTTTCGGTCTTATTAACGTGACGTTCGAGATCACTACTTGAAACGACGAAAAGACTTAGCCGGTATCGTTACGTTGCTCGCTGAACATTTCCAGTTGCACAATTAAAACCTTCAACAATACTGGACTACAACACTGGCCCGTTTCACTGCATTGTTGGTTCTCATTGCTGCGGTTGTCGCAACCTGACGGATATTCCTGACACAGAACATGGCAACCTTTGTTCACATAAGTCTGACAAAGCTAAAGGCATTTGTTGAGTCCGTCTTTGAATAAACTGTTGTCACTCATTTGGTGTCGCCTTGGTACTCTCAAGGAGACTTGTTGCATGCTGCTGACAGAAATTTCAATCCAAAATTGCATTGGTTAATAACACAAGTTTTTTTTAAAAGAAAAATGACCAACAGTTGGACCACGTCTATTAGTCCAAATAGGTAACACTTATTACATTCAGAGAAATAACCCTATAGGGCACCGATTTCCGGATTGGATTCATGTAAGATTAATCATATCAAAAACCAAAACTGGTAAAAGGGGCCGCCAAGTTTCGAATGGTTCGGCCCTACAAAGGAGTGATATCAACACACCAAAACATTCGCAAAGTTAATCGCACCGCTTAATAATTCAAAGTTTAAATGAAAACTAGAACATTGCTACTTTCGGTAGCAATGTTCAAGTTTTCATTTAACGTCCAAAGTATTATTCGGTGCGATTAAGTTGGCGAATGTTTTGGTGTGTTGATATCACTCCTTTGAAGGGCCGAACCATTCGGAACTTGGCGGCCCCTTTTACCAGTTTTGGTTTTTGATATGATATCACTCCTTTTTTTTTAATTGTGTATTGACTCAACTCCACTACCGTGAAGATGAGTAATAAAGTGCCACGTCAACAAGAAATTGGTTTTCGACAATTTGCTACTACCTTTTGCCTATAGGCCGAACCATTCTCAACTTAGTCACCTCTTTATTGGCTTTTGGTTTGGTTTTAAGTTTGTTGTAATTTTTTGTATTTAGTTAGTTTTGGTGTGTTGATATCACTCCTTTGAAGGGCCGAACCACTCTCAACTTGGTGACCTCTTCACCAGTTTTTGGCTTTGTTTATTTTGCTTTGTTTTTACACTTCGTGAATTGGACGTGAATACAATTTCTTTGCAACGTTGTTTAGATTTATCGTGATACACTAGTGTGTGTCTAAGCACGCACGTCAGTATACACGTTCTCATTGTCGGAACTTTGGCCGTCCAATGAGAGACGATGCCTACAATACTAACAATGGTTATAACAATATTTTCGTACTTACGCAACCTCCCACGCCATCCCTGTTACGCCCCTAGGCTCCAAACCATAAAAGGTACGCAGTTCGTATTGTAGTGCACCCATTCGTCCAATTTCATAGCTGGAAGCCTTCCCGTTATCTGGGAATCAACGAATAATTACTCTATGGGAATTAACATGGTGATGAGCGGACTAGCTAGCTTGTTAGTAACACATTTTCAACGTTATTGAGGGGCAGATTTTGCATTGAAAGCAGCATAGCTGGCATTCAAATACGAGTTAATTTTTGTCAGGTGGGTCATTGCTATCGATTTCAACACAATTTAAGCTTTTGTACCGCATTATTATTTTTTCCCCAAGTACCTGAAATGTGCCCAACTATGCTCCAAGATGTAAGACACTGACGCAATGGCGTCGCGCTACAATGGTTTACAACCTCGACAATTGAATTAATGTGATGTTTGTTGTGATGTTTGTTGCCTAACTTGGCGCGACACACTAGCGTGTGTCTAGATCCCAAATCTTCATAGAAGCAATCCAGTTTGTCTAACAAGCCCCTCTAACAAGCCCCTCTAACAGACAAATGGGATAATTTTATTACGTTTCGTTCAACTAAATCCCTAACATAGCACACACATCTGGCTTAATGTCTTGAACGCGTAATGCACCTGAGGCTAGCGACCAGGTAAATAGTCGATTGGCTTTCGATAAGGAAATTGAATAAAAATATTCAATTCGCGTTCTCGTAACAACCCTCGTGCCCACTGCAAATTTCGACAGCATTTCGTAAGGGCCAATAAGTCAGCCTCAGAACTGCGGGTGACAGTTTTCTGTTTAGGTTTCCCAACTTATAACACTGCCCCCAAGTGTTATAAGTTGGAATCACTGGTTACAAACCAGGTTGCATCAGAATACTCTAATCAGACACTCCACAGGTAAATCAATTTAACCCTTTACAGCCTGGCGTCCTTTTAAAAGAACGGCTACTGAACGGCAAAAAACTAAGTCCCAACGCGCAACGCGAGCTTTATGAGTGGTCCCCGGGCACGCTGGGTAAAGCGAGCAGCAACAGCCCAGTGGTCAGCGTCCTCGTCTGCAAACCAAGTGAATGCCGGATCGAATCCCGCGACCAACCCAACTAAAAAAAAAAATCCAGTTTGGCATGGGCTGTTGAGAATTGTTTTATAGTTTTAATTTAATAATGTCATTATTACTTTGTTGTAACAGTGCACTAAAATTTGCTATGACATGTAATATTGTTGTACTTCTTTGTGGTTGGTACAAAATGGTTGATAAGGTGTTAGCAACCAAATTCGTTGTCGGCCTCGATTTTCTTCATGGTGCCGAAACCTGGGTAACAGTAATCGAGGTAAATGACTGTGTGTCAAACAAGACTTTGGTAGTTTCTGTGAAGCAGTAGGACTGACTGCAAGTGTTACCCAAGTTGAATCATTGGTCGTAAGTGAGTTGACCAATTTCGTAACACTAAATTTCCTCATCCCTTCCAATTTGCTAAGCCTAGCGTACTCTGTATTGTTTGGCCAACGTAATTGTTGTGTTGCTGGTTTATTGTTGGATACCGTTATTGTTACATTTCGGGAAGTTATATTGCCTAAAGTTGACGTATTTTGAGAACGCTAAATTTGGAAAGACTGAATTACTTGGCCAAAATCTTTGTTATTAGATGCAAGAACTTTATTTCGGGTCCAGTGAAATGCTTCAAAGATAAGAAAATAAAATTCAAGAGTGCCTTTTAAAGAGCATTGAAAAAAAAATTATTGAAGAATTAAGGGCGATCCACCTACTTCACGTAGAACATAATTGACCCCTCCAATTTATAATACACTGTTGTATGTTAAGATTTTACCATTTGCAAGTTACAAATAAACTGAACGAAAAATGGAAGCTTTAAAACGCAAACGAGGAGTCATTAGAGGTTTAGTAACGAAACAAGTAAATCGCATTGACGAGTTAATAGATACCAATAATCTTATTGAACTTGAAGCTATTCTTACACTGTTACAGGTTAAAGCGCTGGTGAATTAGAATCGTTAAACAACGAAATTGAACCTTTACTAGACGACAGTGATTCTTTGGAGGAAGAATTGGAAACTGTCGAAGCATATAATGAAAAAAATTGCATTTGTCGGCTCAAAGCTGGAAGGGTGTTAGAAGGTGGCACTAAGACTGGTCAAGTTGATGCTTCACATGGGAGTACTTCAAATGTAAGTGCAATAACCCAACCTGCTGTAGTCCCTAAAGTTAAGTTGCCAAAATTACAGATAGGAAAGTTTAGTGGTGATGCAGATAAATGGCAACGATTTTGGGATCAATTTTATTCTGCTGTTGGCCAAAACTCAACACTTTCTGAAATTGACAAATTTGGTTATCTGTGTTCGTTACTATCTGATCGTGCTGCAGCAGCCATTGACGGATTAGCCATGACAAAAGACAATTACGCAATAGCAGTTCAAATTCTTCAGGAACGATTTGGGAAGAAAGAAAAAATAATTCGTGCTCACATGCAAGGATCATGGGATCTACCCCCTAGAAGGGACACTGTTGAACTCGAAAGTCTCCGTGAGCTAGTAGACAACTGTGTCACGAGAATAAGAAGTATAGAAGCGTTAGGGATTGATATGTCAGTGCAAGGTACCCCTCTATGTCACGTGATACGCAGAGCAGTACCTCAAAAAATTCACCTGCGGTGGCGAGAAAGTCTAACCGCTGGTCAACAGGTGGATGATCACAATGAGCTTATCAACTTTTTGTTGGAGCAAGTTGAAAATCTTGAATTAACAGCTGACATGCCTTCTGAACGACCTTTGTCTAAAACTGTTCAAAAAGTTCAAAAATTGCCTGGGTTTTCTCAAGAGCAAGGAGTTGCTACAACCTCTGCGCTGAAGTTAGAAGTTGAAGCGGGACTAGAACAAAACAAAATGAGCTGTTTTTTCTGCGAAAATCCTTCACATAGAGCCCACAGATGTCCTAACTACGTAGAAGTGAACGCTCGGAAACCACGAATTCGCCAACTTGGACGCTGCTATGTATGTTTAAAAGGAATACATACCGCTCAGGTTTGTTGGCAATGCAATCGATGCAGGAAATGCCGTGGCAGGCATCATCATTTATTATGTGAAGCTCATTCTAGGTTTAATGAACAGAGACAACCTGTTCTAGAATCGGCAGTTACAGTTGTAGGAGCCCAGATACGAGTTGAAGCTTCCAAACCTGGTACAGTTCTTCTTCAGACTGCAACTATTCTAGTGCGATCTCCATCAACTCAGCTGCTTGCAAAGTGCCTTTTTGACGGTGGTAGCCATAAGACATTTGTATGGACTGCCCTTGTTAGTCAGTTGAATGTTAAACCACAAGGCAAAGAGAATGTGGTGATCCGTGGATTTGGACAAGTGACAGGACAAACAGCCGGATGTCATCGTGTACCATTGTGGCTTGAAGAAAGGCATGGGCAAATCGGGATAGAAGTTGAGGCACTACAAGTTCCAGAAATTGGTGTGATCGCAAAGTCGCATGGACTTGGAAGCTGGAAACGTCACATGTAGCAACGTGGATTATCCCTTGCCGACAACTATGACAGTCAAAATAATCAAGCCATCGACATTCTCATCGGAGCTGACTACTGCTGGAGACTTATAAGCGGAAGAATGGTAAGACTGACAGATGGTCTAGTAGCAGTTGAAAGCATATTTGGCTGGGTACTTCAGGGTCCGCTAGAAGAAGCATCAACTTTGATGACAGAAGTACAAGCACTGCATGTAGCAATTCGTGAAGACTTGCATCACAACTTGGACACTCAAGTTAAGAAAATGTGGGATTTGGATACTATAGGTATTACCAATAGGCACGACGTTAAGACTGCACTTTCCAAAAATGACAGACAAGTCTTAGACAAGTTTGAAGATACAATAAAGTATAATGGCCAACGATACACTGTTCGACTACCTTGGAAAGAAAACAGTGAACAGTTGACAAGCAACAAATTCCAAGCCAAGAAGCGTTTAAATCAATTGATTCATCGGCTGCGGAGAAATGAGGATTTAAAGACACGATACTCTGATGCAATGGCTACATACAAAGAAGCTGGACATGCAGAGTTAGCACAATCCCAAGAGAATGCAGAGCACATATATTACATGCCACATCATGCAGTCATCAGAGAAGACAAAGTTTCTACAAAGCTTCGTGTGGTTTTCGATGCCTCGTCTAAAGAATCAGGAACATTATCCTTTAATGACTGTTTGCATATAGGACCATCATTGAATCCTGAAATAGTTGCTCTCTTGCTGCGATTTACAAGACATGCTGTAGCCATTGTAGGCGATATTGAGAAAGCCTTCCTTCAAGTGGAGCTAGCAACTGAGGACAGAGATGCAGTGCGGCTACTATGGATCCAATCAGATTGGGGTGGTAAAGGACCAGTAACTCAAGTCGAATGGAGAATGACCAGAGTTGTATTTGGAGCAGGACCAGGCCCATTTTTGCTGGCAGCAACTGTAAAGCATCATGCAAAGAAATACTCAAAGAGAGTTTCCAGTGGCAAGCAAAGCTTTAGACGAAGATTTACTTGTTGACGATTTTCTTACCGGTACCTCATCATCAGCGGCAGCCTATACTTTGTACAAAGAAGTAAAAGAAATTTTGGGGTGTGCAGGAATGCCATTAAAGAAATGGGTATCATCATGAGTCCATGAAAAGTTCCGTAGGAACGATGAGTAACACACTTCTATTAGGGTGGTGTCCTAGCGTTTGACCGATGACAGAGACTCGCCTCGACCACCATTGGAACTAAACAGTGAAAACCTTCAATTTCAAAAACTAGATGGCGCCAGTAATTTGTGCCTTTTAAAACTTCAGTATCATTTGCAGCTTGTTTGTGGGCTCTCAATGTTATTCATAAATTCTTATTTAAAGTATTCTTTGGAATTCTCAGACGAATAAAATTTATTAAGCTATATTCTAAACTATTTTCGGAATTATTTTTAACCAATCACGAAGCAGTTTGGTTAAAACGAACGCCATGACATGTGTTATGTAATGTGCCACTCGTGCTTCAACTAAAAAAGTGAAATCTTCCAAGTCAACTGCCAGAAAGCGACAGACGAGGAAATTCAACTTTATAAATAACAAGAAAGTAGTTTGATAATATGGCAAAGAATGTTTGCTCACTTAGTGCAATTATTTTGTTGGTGGTCCGTGTTCATACTGGAGATAATCCCCTAAACAGTAAAAAGTGTGGTAAGGCATATCTACGATTATCTGTTGCACATTTTAAGTCGAAAGACAGGAAGCTGATTATTTCTAAAGTGTGACACGTCGTATTATGATTTGTGAGATTTTCTGCTGCATTTTCTACATTCTACGACAAAACAGTGAGAAAGTGTTTAAATGTGGAAACCGTAGTAAAGCCTTTTAACTGAAGCTCATGTTTAGTTGCGTTTGGGGGCGAGAAGTGTCTTAATGTTTTTGTGACGAGAAGCCTATTAAAAACATAGTATGGGGTACTGCAATTTCTGGTGAATGAGGCTTGTTGCAACGTAAATGAATTTTTTCTACCGATCGTTCCTTAAATCAAGTTTGTAGTACGCAATTATCTTATTTAACGTGAATATCAGACGATGTATACTCGTATACAAAACGGTGTGAAAACCTGGAAATGCAACCATAGTGGTGCCGCTTTTCATACATAATTAAAAGAAATAGACAACTTTTAAATGCCAGATATTTTTATTAGTATCCGTTTTCGAAGTAAGAAATATTACAATGCATAGTCAACGTTTTTTAATGAGACACTTAAGTGAAAATTAAAAAAAGCTACAATTTCGTTGTAAAAGTGTGTAGCAATGTAGTCGAATGGATAATGGTGTAAACCCCTTGAAGGTTGAGTTGTATGCTGCAGCATTTTTATTGAGAAGCCCTTTATTATCTACGGTCGAATTCTACTCTAGCTGATTTTGTAAGGTGTGTGCTACTTCAAATACTAAGCTTCAGCAGGT
>JAHWFP010049495.1:0-39090 GCA_023313725.1 Lithobius niger | reverse complement strand
GAAATCCTGCGGAAAACCCAGGACATGCGTGGATTTCACATTGAATCCTAAGTTGCACAAATAAAGACTGCAACAGTAAAAAGAAAGAACAATTCAGGTTCACGAGAAACACGCCACCTTACGAATAATTGTTTATTAGTCGAGAATAAAAATGAAACAATCCGGGTAAAAAAATTGTTGAGGATTCACTTGTGCACAGTGGAGGAGGCGCAGTGGTGCTTGGTTGGTTCCCTTGTATGTAACGGGAGTCAAGTTTGGGATTCTGTGTTGCTCTGGCTATTGTAATTGTTTTTAATTTTGTAATTTTTATAATTTTATTTTTGTTTGTAGAGTGCACGGCTTTTGCTACGGCTCTCGATTAACATCAATCAATCAATCACAAATGAAAAAGGGATGGATAGGAAGAAGTAAAGGGAGGTTGGCAGGAGAGAGGGAGGGAGGGAATGAAAGTAAGGGAGGGAAAGGGGAAAGAGGGAGCGGAGGACGGATCAACAATGGAGGCTCAACTGCCCCCCCCCCCCACCTTCGTGGAAACTGCCGTTCCCCTCCCCAGATATAATCTCACGCTCCACTCCTGTATGTAAACGTGTAATAGTGGCGACCCTAGTTGAGCTGCTGGACACACACCTCACTCATACATTTGGTCTACAACAGTGCATTTTTACGTTCGCTAATTTCATCAGGGAGACTCCATATTCGGTGGCGTCAATGAATTTTTTCTACGAAACAAGCAGTCTGCATTAAAGACTGGCTTTGTGAGGATACACAAGACTGACAAAGAAAGAAAAGACGACTGCCCCGACTGGGACTCGAGCCCACGACTACCTGCATGCTATACTTAGTTCCACATTATGTTTTCAGAAACCTGACTGTATGACGCCGTTTTCTTCCACTACGAGTGCAAAAAATCCGTAAACATCCCATTCGTAAAGTCTAACAGTAACTTTGTTGAGTCTACAAGTGTGATATCCACATGTTTTTGCACTCTTAGTGCAAGGAAACGAGTCGCCATCCAGTCAGTTTTCTGAAAACATAATGTGGAACAAACTGTAGACCAGGCGCTCTATCGGCGAAGTTGTCTTTTCTTTCTTTCTCAAACTAGTGTATTTTGTTTCCTCACAAGGTCAGTCTTTAATGCAGACTGCTTGCTTCATTTATCCTTTACCTTGTCATTTCTTCATTCTTTACGGCTTTTTTTCAACACGTACAACAAAAGTGGCGCAAGGTTTCGGAATATCTAACCTGGAACTGGAATAATTTTCCTTACTAATAATGAAGCTTTCCTTATGAAGGGGTTTCTTGTCGGGGATTAGAGGCAATGCTTTTACGTTATCGATACTAAAATCGCACTCAAAATCTGACGGCATGGGGAGTGCCATTACTCACCATTATTTTGGAAAGACGTAATTTTTTTCGTCTGTTAATTCCGCCGTAACTTTCGTAATGTCACTCCCCGATTTGTGCGGGTCTTGCTTGTGACTGTCCGTGCTTGCGATAACGTCAAAGGCTTTCTTTCCTACGGCACGCGGTTTAAAATACTTGCTGGGAAACAGATATCATTTTGAAACCTTCCACGGTGCTGCGAGAGACAACTTAGGGTTTTTTTTTTTTTTATCAAAATTGGTTAAAAACGGGTTAAAAATGGTTGAAAAAAAAATCATGCACTACAATTTCACACGTTCTGAAGCAACGCGGTCTTTTCTTTTATCATTGCTGCAGCAAAACTCGCGCGTGGTGGCAGAGCTCTCCAGAAGGGTTCGTAAAGATCGGTGGTGAATTCGTTCTCTTGCTTCATATACAGGAATAATTACTGTGTAAATTGGAAATGACACTGTAGAAAACATTAGTATTTGTAATACCAAGTAATTTCCAAGTAATTGTGATGTAAAGAACTCAATTATATGCCTATTAATTAACGTAGTTGCAATGTATATTCGATTTTAAATCAGAAAATAACCAAACCTCGCGAAGTTTAAGTCCTCTATCCATCACATTTTTCGTGTAGTAGTCTAGTAGACTTTAAATACACGGAAAATTAAGACATCGTTGCTTGCTTGTAGCTAATAGCATTTCATCGTCGCATTTAACCACTACAGGAAGACACGTAACCGTAAAAAAAAAAAAGGATTTCGTTAACGACACACTTAGCGTCTTTTAAAATAGTGTCGATACCGTTGCATGGATGAACAGGCCTACTCTCGAACCAATTCTCCGTTAGCTGCTATACTTACGAAATTAAAACGGCACGTAAAAATTAAGCCTAAAATCTGAACCAAGGCTAAAAGCCAACACATTTTTAACTGGTAATTGTGATGGTTACTAATTTTAGATTATATAATAGAGATCACTGTTTCAGTGTGTCGTAGAGGTATGCGCCTCAACATTTTCGTTGAAAAAGTTGTGGAAGTTGTGGAAGTGGCAGAAGTGTCCAAAAGACCGGTTGCAACTAGGTAGTCGCTGCGGCCGCTTGTTTAATCTTGAAAGTGTTACAACATTGAATTCAAGTTGGTTCCGTCTTCAGCTGATCAAGCTCCGGTTTCCTGGCAATTTGATAGTAAATGGACTTGTCTCGTCGCTTTGTCAGTCAGCATATCTTTCCAAATCCAATCATTTAATTATAATTGCAAAGAATAGCAAATCGAATCGGGTTTGCCGAAACAAAATATTTTTAGACGCGAATGGCCTTGATGCCTCAAAAGATAGGAGTGACAAAACGAAGTTAAAGGCCGGATGGCGGTCGCCTAGGAACCATGTCACTTCCAGACGCGTCCAGCCACTCCCAGAACTTGAAAAAACCATCTTCGCCATCTAACGAAGATTCGGAGAAGGCGGCTAAAGTCTTTACGGCCTAATCTGTCCATCGTAAGCTGTTCATCAAACAGACCCGTGTGAAAGATTGTTGTTGTCGTCAGTCGACGTGATGTTGTTAACTAAAAGGACAGAGGTGAACAAGATCTCTTCACTTCTCTCAAAAGGAACATCTACCTGGCGTTTGACCAGGTAACGTTATTACAATAGCCAGCATATTGAAAGTAAAACAAGCAGCGACAGCCTACTCGCAACCGATCTTCTGTACACTTTCGGCACGGTTGAGGCGAACACCTCTATCACGCACTGCAACAGCGATTTCCATTATATAATCTAAAAGTATGTACCGTAACCATCACAATTGCACGTTAAAAACGTGTGCGTTTAGGCCTAATTTTAGATTTTATGCCTAATTTTCAGCTTTTAGGCCTAATTTTAGATTTTAAGCCTAATTTTCAGCTTTTAGGCCTAATTTTTAACTGCCGTTTGAATTTCATTAGTAGCAGCTGACGGAGAATTGGATTCGAGAGTAGGCCTATTCATTCATGCAACACGGTGTCGAGACTTCACGTTGCCGCGGCAACGAGGAATCTTTAAACTGTTAGACGCAGGCATGTTGAATGCAACGATCATGGCAAAGAAGACACTGCGCTTTTTTTGACGTAACTCTTTTTCACTGATTTACATCCAAAAAGCCTATTAGCTTTAAGAAAGCAACGATGTTTTCATTCCCTGGTAGCGGTATTTTTTTTTTAATTGACTTGACTGCTGTTGAAATTAACTACGGCCGGACAAAGTCGTTGCTGTAGTTTTCCTAGCTTCGCTGCGCCAGGGTTCACTAAGTAGTCAATAGACTGGATTGGACAATATCGCTGTGGTAAACGCCACTGATGCGATTAATTTGTTCTGTGGCCGCTTTCAGTCAGCCGAGGGTGACACTGACAGTAGAAAAATGACAACGTCCCTTCCCTTGCAACACTTTCGGGATACACGAATGGTGGCTTTTTTTTACCAAGCGCAGAGAAAAAGCTCAACTCTAGCTGAGTTGTTAACTTAAAAAACTATTTAAAAATACATTTATAGATAATACACATTTGTCACGCAAATCTACGCAAAAATTAAAATTATTTTCAAAACTACCACTAGCTGTCAATAGACGTCGCGATTCACCGTACAAAGATGCCATTAGCTTGGCCAATTCCCGAACAGACCTCGAAGAAATGGGCCAGTTGTGGCGCCATTTTGTCTACCCCCTTAATATTGTTGTAGGTCGGGCCGGATATTTTACTAGCCATGGTTGTACAGAAGACTAAAATCCACCACTGCCTAGACTCAAACCAGCATCACAGATATATCTATGTAACAACCGATTTGTTGAGTTGCCAGTTTAACATCCGAATTCCAGAAATCCACTCAAGTGTGAGTGGGAGTGCAAACATTTAAGGTAAGGGCCAACAATTGTAGGACAGCCTCAAAAGCGAATGTGACTGTCCTAACATCTGAGGATCTTTCTTTTTGACCCATACACTTAACTTTAACCCCACTTACACTTGAGTGGATTTCTGGAATAAGTCTGTAAGTGCCTAACCATTTTGTAGTTACTACGTTGATATGAAACTGCCTCACTGTTATTATTATTGTAGGATATTATTATTGTTATTTTCCTTGCACCATGCGCTTGTATATAATTTTTATGTTGTAATCCGGCACACACAAGTTCCTACAAAACTTCGGGCCGTTTGTAGAATAAACCTACTATTATTATAATATTATAATATAGACGTTGACATGAATCCCAACCCTTACCTATTCCTTATAAATGGTTGCATGCAAAGTGTGGTTTAAATAGTCCTTGCGGTCCACGTGTGATGCGCGGTCTAAGTTTCCATGGGGCTGTGTTTGTTGCGGAGCTCCGCTTCAATAATTACCGTGGTTGTTGTTGGGCAGAGGTCAACGAGTGCTAGCTACAGAGGCAAATGCGATGATTGAAAGTGACAACAACAAAAAAAAAGACTGCTGTTATTTGTCTACGATGTAAATATTAAAATTGATGCGAACATCAAATTCTAAAAATTAATACGCGTTGAAAAATATGGACAAACTTCTGCAACTTACCTCCAAATATTTAACAAACCGTTTCAATTCAATTAAAACCGTGCTCGTTGTTGGTCAGAGGTCATTCAACCGATCGCTGCAGACGTGACGGCCAAACGTGACGTTCGAACAAAAAACTACCACTAAAACAGAGTTAGATGGCTATTTATATGATTTTTTGTTGCAAACTTTGTTGGCATTCTTCCATTTTCTGGCAGTAAGGAAACGGGGAAAGCGAAAACATTATTTTTGAATTGTTTCTCCTTTCGGATGAAATTCAGGCAGGAGCAATGGAACTAACGTTGCCTGGCAACCGCCTCTTGTCTCTTCCACCACCTCGAGCCTTGAAATCCTTTGCTTCCAATGTAAACATGGCTACAGACAATTTGACACATTCAACTACATAAGCTGATAAGCCAAATCTGCTGGTGAAACACGGTGTTCTGTGACACTTGACAGGCAGCAAAGCCCAACTCTGTGCGGTGCTTTTCAAACAAGAGCATTCGTTCTTAAAGAGAAATGACGCTACAGTAATGGATGCTACGACGGGTGTTTGTTTATAGATATCCTTCTAAAGCGCGTCCATTCTTATTTCGAGCATCTACCACCAAGAATACTGCAAATGTGTTTCTAAATCCCTGCTTGGTTTGTTATTAACGGGAATTTGTTGTCAAATGTTACCTTTACCATTACGTTAACAATTTTTTTTTTTTTTTTTTGGTTTAATTTACGGTAATCGGCGCATCAGTCCTCATTGGTCGAAAATAAAGCCGACAGCCTCATGGCCGATTTTGCGGATATCTTATGTTAAGCAAGATGCTGTTTTTTTTTTTTGTATCTACCCTAAGCAGATAAGTATATGAAACACCGACTGAGGAAGCGGGCTATACACATCGTAATTTCTGTAATCCCACTGTCTGACGCAAGCAATCGTGAAACTCAGGGTGTGATGGGGTCAGTCTGTCAGTGGGCTAGATACACGGTGCGACCCTCCCCTCCGCCCAAAAGAAGGCACGGACATTATTTCGTAAGTGGACAATTTGGGGGGTCTGTTTTTTTTTTCTAACCTTTCCTGCCCCTTACTTGGCGAGTTTAGGCCTTTTTCGGTCTTTAGGCCCCTTTTCTCAGGCACCGACGTACCAACAAATGTCGGAACAAAAAAAGCCGTTTTTATTTACAAAGAAATCTTTTTACGAAAAGGGCAGAGGCAATGCCCCCCCCCCCCCTCCTCCCGGCCCATACTCTCTGCACGCCACTGAAGTCCCAGTGACGGTAAATAAAATTGTACGGCACAAATTTTTTTTTTCTTTTTCTGGACTTGTTTGTACTGAATTTTTTGGCGGATGCCATAGTTCTTCGCATCAGAATTAATGCTAAAAGGGATTTAGTTCATACTTTGCTTTCGCTCGGCCAATTATGCAAAACTCTTGGTATTTTTCAAAAGAAACGAAATGTGATGGAATTTACTGTTGAGAGAAGGAAGAGGAAGCCAGCTTTGCATGCATTACGCGCCACCTTCGTGAATAAGGTAACGCGGTCGGGGAAAGGTGTACCTAATCCTCTTAACATCCCAACATTTATTGCACCAATAATTCATCACGGTCCGTTCACAAATGACGTCACAAAACACGGGTGAAGGAAGCATCAGTTTGAAACAAAAAGGGTTTAACGAACGTCATTTACTAAACGAAAACTGACATAATTTTACTCGAGACGAAACAACAAGCAATCTTTGAGGTACCTAGACTGAATCACGTAAACCAACAATCGTCTGTCGTAGCATCCGGGGACTGCATCTAAGGCTAGTGAGGGAATTCACTAAAAAATTCACACACACATTATTACGTGGTCAGGAAAAGGTATTTTCAGATTACGCGCCGACAGTCCGGCTATGACAATTAGAAAAAAAAAAGGAACTCGTTTTATGCTTAAGGTAAGGTTTAACTCTGATCTGAAGTCAAAACAGCAAAGGAACACAAATAAACTTTCCAGTAAGGTTTCAGTATATAGTGCATACAGCAGCGTTGCTGTACTGTTTAGTCCACGTGAAACCTTACTGCTGTATTCAAATATTTTTACCATTTTTACTTTTTCACACGATAGATGAGCTAATGATTGCTGCATTCTAATTGGTTAACGACATCGCTGGAAAATGTTTAAGAACTAATCGAGTGTGCATAGCACAGCTGCACAGGTCATTCGAGTTCGTGCGAGTACTTGAAAACTTGGAAATGGCCTGCAGAGTAATAATGAAATGAGTGGAAAAGTGCTTGAAAATCTTGAAAAATGATAAATGGTTCATCAGTAAGGTGATGAACGGAAAGTAGGCGACGTGACTAAGAACACTGAAAATTTAGCCAAGAAAGTAGTATAGGGTGAGTAGCCTTATATTATTCTTCCTTTGTTTGCTTCCAAATTTAATAAAAACACTAACGTCTAGACTCTATACAAAACTAAATTAATGATAATAATTTATATATAAAAAGTTAAATTACATTGCAACGTGATAACATGTAACAGATGCTAAATCTCCCCAAGTGGGGAGATCCAGAAGGCGGATCCAGAACGAAGTCTTGGAGGGGGCCACAAGATGATTCAATTTTCTACATTTTCGTGCATTTTTTCGTAGTTTAACTGCGTTTTTCTAAAAATTTCGGCAATTATTTTGCGTTTATTTGCATTGGAGGGGGACGCAGCCCTCTCGGCCCCTCCTTTAGATCCGCCCTTGGGGTGTGCGCAGTATTGAGCAAATCAAACAAATTAAGATGAAAACAAATCAAATCAGAGAAAACCAAATATTGAAAACAGGATGGCCCAATCAATAGAGAACAGCTTAAACATAATCAGAAGAACCACTGCCGATAGCTAACGGACCGGTCAATACCCGTTTCCGGGAGGGGTAGGGGGGGGGGGACAAAGGAAATGGGGGAAAGCTCATAGATTTATTGGAACCTCTCCATGGAGGGGGGGGGGGGTCACACATGTTTTTAGACCCTCAAGGCGTGGAGGGGGAGGGGGGCACACAAAAAACACTGATCAAATTGGAGGAAAATGTCATTTCTGGACCTTAAAATGAAACATTCTAAAAACGTTCTACTTCTGGGCAAACCCCTAATCACGTAAGTTTTCATACGATTTTTGACGTTATTTCTAGTTTCTAAAAGTTTCTGAAAGGTTTTGCACCTGGAGTACTTTCATGTTACACATGTTGTGAATTGAAGGGCATGGACATGTTGACTCATGTGGTGCCAATACGCATCCCTTAATTCAATAGTTATTCTATCGTCATGGATCATGAATCTCGGTCCAAAGGTGGTTTAAGAACACTTTTTCTAATGTTTTCAAGAACATACTTTACAAGAACATGGCTCGTTTTCACACAATTGGAAACCTGTCCCATGCGTTTTTTTTTTAATTAGATCGTAGGAAATTATCTGCACTTAACCTGAAAAGGCGTAATAAAAACTTGTTTTTTTTTGTGGTGGGGGGAGAAAGCAAGGTTAGAATATTTTTGGACCCTATAGGTGGTCATCGAATATTTGGAAGTAACACTTTTTAATTCCTCTGGTTCGCCCCTTCCCCCTAGACACAAATAAAGGCCGGTCCCTTAGTGGATTTGATTTTCCACCGTGTGGCCTTGGGTGTTAGGCCACATAGGTGAGCCGAGATACCTGCTTCCTCTTTACATCAACAACAAGTAACATTCGATGAGTCCCACTCCTTCCATTCCCTCAGCCGAATTTTTTCTTCTTTTTTTCCACCTGCTTCTCTTGAACTGGTGTGACGTCAGAAGCGAAAGATCGAAGAAAGGAGAATAGTTGGAAGGTTCCACCCACGCAATTTCCTCTGGCTGACCCCTCACGTGCTGACGAATGGAAAGAAGGCTGTCCAACAAGGGGTTAGCCACCCATGACCGGAGTTATAACTCAGCCGTTTGCAACTGTCGTGGCCGAGGGAAGGTCAGAGGTGTTTGTCCACCAAACACTCTTTTGGTTCAGTGGCTTGCTTAATGGCGTTGGCCCAAAATTATCAAGATAGAGTGATTGATTGGAAACCAATATCTAGTAGCTCTTGCAGATGGGTGGCTGTAAATACCCTACAAGGTCAAATTAAGCGAATTACTTTTATAAAACAAAAGCCCCTAACAGACTGGCTGATCGCGGCTGTATGGCGTTGCAGGATGGTGTACCAAAAACGTCAAGTTCGATAAGGCAACACTGACCACGATTACAGCAATTTTGACCTTGTAGGCACGTAATAACGCATCACTTAACACGAAATTGTTTTCTGTCTAGTTAAGCTCTTAAATTTAATACAGGGTTTGCACAAGATCAAACTGAAATAAAATCAAGTACGCAAGGATTTTTTATAAAATCAGTACACTTTTTCAAGGACTTTTTCCCAGGTCCAACATAATTTTTTCATTCAACGACCTCTGTTAATAAACAAACGTGCTCAAATAAGGTTGCTTAGTTTGAAATAGGGCCGGGGGGGGGGATATTTCTGTCTATTTTAATAATTTCACATCATTTCACATCATTGTGTGGGTGACCAATTTGGGAATAGTGACCACTGTGTTGTTAACTTCTCTGTAAACCTTTCCCAATCGGGTTCTGCAAATTTTTCGGCACGGGAGCATAACCATGGTAAGGGAAATGTAAACCTTGTAAAACTCAAATCTTCGCTTGCATCAGTTGATTGGGACAGCCTTATTTTTAAGACTCATCCTTGTATCGATCAAGCTTGGACATGTTTCCATCGTGTGCTCATTGACCATATTGACGGATGTAGGGATGTGCCTAGTGACGCCATAAAAGGTAAAATTTCAACCCCTCGGTACATTCGTAATCTTTGCCATCGCAAATTAAAGCTTTGGAGAAGTTATAAGAAAAATCCGAAGTACCTTGGTTGCATACAATGTTGCGCGAAGACTTTATACTGAATCTGTGGAAAATTGGTCGAAGGAACGGGAAACTGCAGTAATCCGGGAGGGAAACTCTACGGCCCTTTTTAAATTCTATAGCCGTAATAATGCATCAGCTAGAGCCCTACCTCCTCTTAAAGTTGACAGTGCCTTCATTTCCGATAATGCAGGGAAGGCGGAGGCTTTGGGTGAAGTTTTCGCTATGAACACCATTGCTGACGACAATGCAATTACACCGACGCTAAGACAGATTTCCAACCCTAATGTAACATGTACTACAGTATCTTTTCCGCAAAGCTTAGTTGTTTCCGCTCTTAATAAACTCAAACCTAGTAAATCTTGTGGACCTGATGGCCTATCGGCATTTCTTCTCAAAACTTTAACCTCTGAAATAAGCTACCCCTTATCCAAACTCTTTACACTGTCTTTTTTACATAGTAAGCTCCCGCAGATTTGGAGACAGGCAAACGTGATCCCAGTTTTTAAGAAGGGCTCCCCTTCGGACCCCCTAAATTATAGGCCTATTGCATTAACATGTGTGGCTTGTAAAATCTTGGAAACCATAATCCGGGATAAACTAGTTCGTTTTTTGAGTGAACATTCGGTTATTCGTATGGACCAATTCGGATTCGTTCCGCACAGGTCTGCTACACACCAATTACTGCTGGTCCTAGACCACTGGACTAGCGCATTGGATGTAGGCGCTCTTTCGGACATTGTGTATTTCGACTTTAAAAAAGCCTTTGAGTCCGTTATTCATCGCAAACTCCTCCTTAAAATAAATTGTTGCGGTATTGGGGGTCTCCTTAAAAGTTAGCTAGAGTCCTTCCTCCATGAACGCCTCCAGAGAGTACAAATCGAAAACTCTTTTTCTTCCTGGTCAAAAGTGCCATGTGGTGTTCCCCAGGGATCTGTTCTTGGTCCCCTTCTCTTTGTAATTTATTTAAATGACTTGAAATTCGAAAACAGTAACTTATTTGGGTTCAAGTTTGCGGACGACCTGAAGGTTGGTACCGCGACTGTCGACTCGTCACTTTCCTCGGATCTGGAGGCCCAAATCCAAAATGTGGTTCATTGGTCGAAACAATGGCAGCTCCCCCTTTCCATCCAGAAATGCCACACTTTTTATGTAGGCAAACGGGATCATTGTTCAAGGTATACACTGGACCATTGTCTCCTGCCCGCTTCTGAAGAAGTGTGTGACCTCGGGATTTGGTTCACCCAAAATCTGAAATCTTCTCTCGGAAGGTTTGTGCCTCTGCTTACCGTAGGTCCGCCATAGTAAATCGGTGCTTTACTTCTGGTAACATTACTACGAAGGTCTGGGCTTTTAGAGTCTTTGTGCGCCCGTTACTTGAATATGCAACTCCTGTCTGGTCACCTTATTTGGCACGCGACATCGATTTGATTGAGTCTGTCCAGCGTCGCTTTACAAAAGGCCTTCCTGGACTTAGAAATGTTGCATATGGGGTTCGCCTGGAGAGTTTGGGACTTGAACTTTTGGAATTGCGTCGAATTAAGTTTGATCTGATTCTTACATACAAGATTTTACACCACTTAATTGAGGTGGATCTTCCTTTTTTTGATCGGGCTCCAGGTCTGATCAACACGCGGGGTCACAATTGGAAATTATCTGTTCAATCGGCTCGTCTTGACTGTCGACATAACTTCTTTTCGGTAAGGGTAGTGCCTATTTGGAATGCCCTTGGGGTTGAAACCGTAAATGCAGCTTCTGTGGCTTTGTTCCGTAGAATGCTTAACTCCGAACCCTTGGAAAAATTTCTTAAACGGCCTCTCTCTGTTTCCAACTAAATTTAAGTTTTTTGGGGGCTTCTTCTTTTAATTGTGGATCGGTGTAAGCGGCTCCCCAGCCCTTCCGACTTCCTTCCGCTGGTTGTAGGCGGTAAATATGTATATTATTATTTAATCATTTTCATTCGTGTTTTATGCGCGGGAAAAAAGCTGGGGAAAAGAAATTATTTTGTGGATTTTTTCGTGTTGTGGTTGTGATAGGTTAGGTTAGTCGGTTGCGTTGAAGAAAAGAAATTGTTTTGTGGTTTTTTTTCGTGTTGTTATTCCTGTAGGTTTGGACGGTTAGTAACCTTGGCTCAAATTTAACCAGGCAGGGTAAGGACTCCCTCCTAGGAACATTTTTTTTTTTATCCTTTCCATGGCTTTTTCCAGTGCTTTTTTCTTCCCTCCAAACTTTTGCCCTCTGTCTACCTATTTATTGCTTTTCATGAAGTTGGTCATCGGTGAATGCGGGTCTGATTCAACGTTCATACGTGTCAATTTTGGCCGGATCCAAAACAAAATGAAAATTTAAAAATAGCGTTAAAAAAAGCCCTGGTTCTTGTTAACGCCTACATTTTAAGCTATAAAAATTGAAAATCGGTTCATTGGTTCGCTCTCTAAGTTAGATCAAAATTTCCCCAACAGGAATAACAACAACAACAACAATAAGAATATTGTGCTAAATTTAATTTATTTGGTTTTAGTTTTTAGCATGGAACCTTGCATCCTTTTGACTTGTAAGTTTTATTTCCATGGCCCTGCTCTGCTGTTATTTTATTAATTTTTATTTTTATTTTTAAGTTGTTTGACATGTTTTAAACCCTTCACCTGAAAACGTTTCCGACCTTGGAACCGAAACGTCGTGGTTTCGTTGTTTCACCAGCACTTGATGGCTACTCTGTATGTGTTTTTGTGAAATAGTTATGCCACGACCCCAAATACCGAATTTCGTACGTTTATGACAATTCTGGGGGAAAGGGGTTTCAAAGATGAACGTTTAACATGGAAGTTCATGCTTAGGTTTACAGAAGGACCGTGTTATTTTTGTGCGAATATGGTAAATGTTCACCCCTGACAAAGAACAAATGCTGGAAATTCAGGAAATTGTTGCTCCAAACTAACTTAGCTCCTCAATTCAGAAGCAAGAAATGATATGGAAGGAAGAGCAAGTTAACACATACGTTATTTGTGCCCTTACTAAATCTAGATTCTGTTAGATTAGCTACAAATTGTTAGTATCGGTCGAAACTAGTTTTAAACTTGTGTGAAGATTGTGCAGACGTCTTATATCCCTGCTTCGTTCGTTTATTAGACAAAAATAACGGTTTTATCAAGTCATTGAATCAATGTCGTCACTACCATAATGGCAGCTTAAACACGAACACGAAATCCCAATGTAAACAGTTAACGAAGCTAACCGTCGCCTTGTACGATAGAGGATACGCTGATCAGAGAGAAAGACAGACAGCTTCACCAGATGGGACTCGAACGCAGGACACTCCGCATACTACGATGGCCAATTTACCGGTTCCATGATAATTCTGTCCCGGACAACTCGGTCCTAGACAATTCGGTCCCAAAATTGCAGATAGTGCGACAATTTGGTCCCGCATAAAAAAATAACCCTATACGAAAATTCGGTTCCGCAAAAAAAAAAAGAAGTTATTAACAAAAAAAACCGTAATGTTCAATCCCCAGCTGCACATCTCTGGCTTTTTACTGACCCGGGGTGGCGAAAGGAAGTGTATGTGTACGGGTTTTTCTCCGGTAGTTCCCCGCCCGTTGTACCAGGGTTTGCTCCGGGTACTCCGGTTTCCTCCCTCATGATGGTAGTACCTTCCACTTAACATCTGCCAATTGGGCCCTCAAAAAGTCTTCTATTTTATTCTTTAGTATTAAGAGGCGTAACAACCAAAAGGCGTAAGATATTGAAAAAAATAAAACTTCAAGTTGTAAACATACGTAAGAAAAATAATTAGCTAATTTCGGCGAAAGTTAGTGTTGCCAGACAAACTCCAGACAACACTACCTCAATTTTTAACTTGCATTGCACACAACATAAGATTTAAATGTTTTTTATAGTCATAGTTTTAATAGTGATCCTCATATTTTAACTGGCATTTTATTTTTATTTTTTTTTAACTTGATACATTTTTTGACTTGGTACCGAATTGTAGTATGTGGTCTTCTTTCCTTGGGCGCCCGCGCGCCAAATTGTCCGGGACCGAGTTTTTGGGACAGAATTGAATTGTCCGGGACGGAATTGTCGTGGGACCGAATTGTCGCGAATCTAATTTACCAACTGAGCTACTGAAGCGACTCTGGCAGGTTAGTCAAAGTTGGTAAAGGACCCGGTCTAGCACCGGGATGTCTTGGTTTCGATTTCTCTTTGTCTGATTTGTCTTTCTCGGCTTATTTAATCTTATATTCTACCGAGGCCAGCTTTAAAGCTGTGTGCTCCGTTTTACTCAATTTTTTGTTTGTATCGTATCGATTTTCTAGGGCAATTTTATAAATATGCAAATACCCTAAGCAGAAACCAATAAAGTTTGTTTGACCAATTGAAGTTCCATTTTCAAATGCAACTTTCGCTTAAATAAATGGAACAGCAAAATGTCAACCCACAAGTACAAGGCCGAATCCATCGTCGTCCCTATATTGCTTGACAGATCCAGCTTCTCTCTCTGACGTCATAGCTGGCAAACGGCCAATCAGAGAACATCTTCGTCCCTCCCCTACCCCACCCAACTCGTCTGTTGTGGGGGTGGGGGGAGGGGGGATGCGTCGAGTGGCTCGTAGCCTTGTCCGGCCAGAAACAATCGCCCTGATTTAGGCCTACATCCTGCATCAATTGGCGCAATGTGTGCCTTGCATGTCGGGATTTCTGCTCGCCCGAGCCGCCGACAGAATGCATTACAAAGGAAAAGCTAATAAAATAAGAGAGAAAAGGTCAAAAGACGACAAAGTTGGCCAAGAGAAACGAAAGAAAGGAATCCATTTGCTTTGTTCAAGGCCCTTACTTTTGGCAAGGAACGAGTTTTAGTTAAAAACTGCTTTTATCCATTTGGAAATTTGCGAACCGAACAAAGAACAAGAAAGGAACGGCGAGAAACAAGCGGCTACAGCGACTACCTACTCACACTCGGTCTTCTGTACACTTCTGCCACTTTCGAAAGTTTTGTGGCGCACACCTCTATCACTCACTGCAACACCGATCTCTATTATACAATCCAAAAGTAGTAACCATCACAACTGACGGTTAAAAATGTGTTAACCTTTAGGCCTAGTTTTAGATTTTAGACGTAATTGTCAGCTTTCAGGCCTAATTTTTACTTGCCGTTTTAATTTCGTAAGTAGACCCTAGCGGAGAGTTGTGTTCGAGAGAAGGCGCATTCATTTGTGCAACACGGCGCGAAGACTTGCCATTACCGTGGCAACGTGATTTAAGGCCTAATTTTCTTCTTTTAGTTTTTTACCTGCCGTTTAAATTTGGTAAATAGAAGCTAACGATGACTTTGTTTCAAGAGTAGGCCTATTTATTCATGCAATACGGTGTCGAGATGAAGCGGCTGTGCGTCGTTAACGAAATCCTTTTGTTTTGAGGTTGCATGTCTTCTTGTACTGTTTAAATGCGGCGATCAAATGATATCATTTCATTGAGTTACGTCGAGAAAGCCTATTAATTATAAAAAAGCAACGAAGTTTTAATTTGTCGTGTTTTTCAACTAACTTTTGGGCGGTGAGTCTAACGGCGAAAACAGTTTGTCTCTAGCTGGTATCGTTCTCAAGTTGAAAAAGGCGATGGGAGGACGGACAAAGCCGTTGCAATAATCCTCTCGCCTGTTTCGGCTGTACAGAAGACTGAAACCACAGATTTACAAACTTTTAACTCGATGTTGTCTCTTAGAATCTTCCAAGGCTACGCGGGGCCCTGGCGGCAGCTGTGGCTACTACTACCAATTATAGTAGTTTGCTCTTTGCTGCTAAACACGCAAAGCATTAGTAGATACGTTAGGACGGGAAGAGATAAATGCATTATATGCATAACTTTCTTATCTACGGCAAAACCTTTGCAATGAAATCGACTGCGAATTGGAGTTTTGGATGTTGATAAATTGGCAAATTGAATATTGGCGGCCGGTTATTATTTACGTTTGAGGGGGAGTGGGGGAAATTGAAATGTGACCTCCAAATATCCGATGATTTATTTATTTTATTTATTTAAGTTAGACGTAGCGCCTAAAGGCATCCTCCCCTCCTAAGAACATAAACAAATCGACCCCCCCCCCCCCCCCAACCAATGTCCAAAAATATTCTTACCCCCACTCTAAAAAAGTAAGCTTTTCTATGTCTTTTCAAGTTAAGTGTAGATGATTTCCTCTGGACTAATTAGAAAAAAAAACAATTCGCATAGACAGGTTCCCAGTTAGGTGAAGAACGACTCATGACTGAATGATATGGTTCTAAAAACATTCACCTTTGGACCGAAATTCATGATTCATGATGGAACTTTTGATGTAATGGATGCATATAAGCACTAGCAAGGTAGTTCGAGTCCGCATGTCCATGCCCTTTACCGTATCAACATGTGCAGAATGAAAATAGCCCACGGTGCACAAAATTAGTTTTTAAAGAACCATTACCAGAGACACTAGAAATAACGTAAAAAATCTTACAACTTACATGGTGTGTGTGGGGATGGGGGGGGGGGGGGGTGGAGTTACACGTTTGTAGAAATTTTAACTGCTCAAGGGTAATTTTTGAGATCCCTGGAGGGTCCAAATGATTTCACACTACTGAATCCGTTTCGAGCCGGCGCGCGCCGGTCGCTTGTTTGTGAGCCAGCTTGGCCGCCACCCCGAAGCTGGGGCGGGTTGGTACGCAATCTTTTGCTGTGGGATAAAGACAGCACCACTCACCCCTGCCAGTAGATTGCCGCTAAGAATTAAACAAATACCCGTCGTAGTTTCATTACTCTTCTGTCTGGGCTAATAAGTTGGCGCCTTGTTAGAGAGTATTTCCTCCCAGAACAAAAATCCACACCTTTTCTATTGATCAAATAACGGACAAAACGCTGCACCATCTTAACTTTTTTTTCGTGAATCGTAAAAAAAAAAGAACGTTCAAATCGGCTTACGTGTGTGTAAGATTTAAAAAAAAAAGTATAAAAAGCCAAACGTTTGGCGGCAAGGCTTTATTTTTATTTTTTATGTCTTGGCGTCGAGATTTCATTAGTTTCGACTCAAAGCTGTCGCTTCGATTTTACCGCCTTTATTAAAAGCGTCGTATAGTGATACGAAATTGTCTAGCACAGTTGAAAACTATTAAGGAAACCGAAAACTAGCGAAAAAAGTTGAAACTTGAACTGAATCTGACAGAGCTACCACTGCAGTGACAGGGCGGCAGATGTGTGGAGAATTTCACCTCGAATCTACTGGAAAGAATCTCCTGGAATATTGGAATGTGTGGATCGGAAATAAAGCCTTTCCATATTCAGTGGTGTTCACAGACTTAGTGGCTAAAGCATAGCTGCACACTTCCCACTGCAACTCCTCCAAAGGTTATTTAAATACTGGCGCACCCTGGTGTCGTTGGACTCCGTGACGGCGCCCCATGTTGCAAACGGTGTATACAACACCATCCGGGCGTAGCACGGTTTTGGGGTGCCGTCACAAGAGTGAAACGACTCAAGGGTCCTTGGTCACTAGAAATGGTGTTGGATGTATCATTTAATGCCTGGATGGTGTTGGATGCACCGTTTGCAGCATTGATACGATTTGGTTTCTCATATTTCAAAAAACTAAGTTGCTTCAATCACATTTTTTAAACACTTCCCATGGCTCGCTTCGTGTATCTGTGCCAAAAAAAGGCCGTAACTCGTGAGCGGAAGGAAGGCGTGTATCTCGTTAGAGGTTCCACTCCAACAATTGTTGATTTATATTTTGAAACATTTCAACTTGGCTTCCAAAGGCCGCATTTCGGAACTAAGCAGGGCATTTAATAAGCCGTATTGGCTTTGGTTATGCTTGGTTAACCCAAATGACACAAGTCTTACGCATGGCTAACAAACGCTGATTTTCGTTCACTTTTCTCACTCAATCAGTACATCCCTTCAATCACTCCTTATTTATTTCATTTTTGTACTGTACCTTCGACAATTTTTTACCCCATTGGAGGTATCAGTGCATCTCATTCAGTTGTTTTATTTATCCCTGCACTTTCCCGTTACTTTTTCAAAATTTCGGCAGCGTTATAGAATTTATTCTCGACATGAGAAGATATGCTTTTAGTTTCTTACAGTTGATAGACACACGTAACTTAAGACCGTGAACATAAAAAAGATCACACCGTGTTATATTCCTGTCTACCTTTTTTCTTGAAGAATTTTATGTCTATAAATCAGCAAAATTGAGAATTTTTTTTGTTTGCTTTCTTCGTTCACATTTTGTCTTGCACAAGTCCCTGAAGGTCACTATTACTAAATGATCAGACCGCGAAGCATTTCGTTTTTTGGTTATTAGCAAAAAAACCGTTTACTCGTGGATGTTGGTATTGTTGCGTAACCATCATCTAACGTGCATCCCTTTATTTTTACTCAATCACGGCAACGTAAAATTCTGCTTATTTTGTCCTTCGTTACACTTCAGCCCATTTTAGTTCGTCCAGGCTTTTAAAATAAATCTAATGACCAGTGTTGATTGTCCAAGCCGTTGTTGCTTGAAATCTTGATTGCAGCTAGAGAAAGTACCGAAATTCCCAGAAGTTAAGCAGCATTGGGCTGGATTGATGCTTGGGTGGGTGACCGCCTGGGAATCTGGCAGTTGCAGACATAGGGCCTTAGGGCTTCGGGCAGATGACCAGGAGTGGTAAACGCTCGTCAAACCCATTGAACCCTTTGAAGTACCGAAATTTAAATTCCCTGGTGACGAATTTCAAAACCCTCCCACGCATTTGCCCTGACCCCCTACAACCCCCAAACCAACAAAAGGACCATCCTAGAATCACCATGCATTCGTGTGCAAAAAGTTCAGCTGCGTATAGGCCTTCCCCAATTTTACGCTAACCACGAGCAATATATCTACGGGATTTAACATGGGAAAAATGTGACTAGCTGAGCTAGTTTAGCTATACTTAATCATAAAAACAACGTTATTGATGCATCTTTCTCTTCATGAATGGTGGACAAGTTTTTCTTTGTCTATTACCCTTCCTCTTAAATTTTCCACAATTTGAAAGGTTTCGGCCGCATTGGGATTTATTCTCAACATGGTAAAATATGCTTTTAGTTGCTTACATTTACCAGACACATGTTTGCCTATACTGTTACTTGGCGGTAAAACACTAGCGTGTGTCTAAAAAGAAGCAACGCATATAGTTAAATGAAAACACACAATCTGTGCTATAAGAAGTACCACACAACTCTCCAGCACGAATGGAAACTGTGTTTAATTTCAACTTTCCTAATAGTACCATAAAGTTAATTTTAGGCTTAACTGGACTGGCTTCAGCTTCAAGTAATCTAAAGATAGAGGGGCAATAAATTTGCCATGGTATAAACTTTTAGTAAGAGGTTTGATTAAAAACAAACTAACGGGTGAAGTAGCCAAGGGCAGAGTAATCGTTAAGAAAACCGATAAGGGAAGAGGTGGAAAAAGACGCTCGACCTTGGAGGGATTCAGAGAAAAAAACCTGACAGTATGGATTGAATCAAGCGTTATTGGAACGAGCTGTGTTCAGTTTATTGACAAATTGTAATGTTTTTGTTTTTATCGAAAATCATAGTCGTGTAGCGTGTAAATCGTTTCTGTTGTGTGCTCACTGTTACAGGGTACGTTATAACATGATGTAGTCAGGAAAAGTGATCGACATCCATCTGATCGACGGACAACTGATCAACATCCCTAATGATCGACATCGACATGCGATCGAAAAGCCAAATGATTGGCAAGGCCAGTGATCGACAAATCAAACAAATATCAGTAAAATCCTATTGTGGTTAGAACTAGGGTGGTATCCGATCGCCTTCGAATCTTTCGTTCTTAATTAATGAAGACATTCTTGGAAAAATGCTATCGCAGTAGCATACAAATACAAATGACTTAATAAAAATAGTAATTCAATTTTTAAAAAATATAAATAATTTTGTATTTTTTTTGCAAAAAATTACAAATATTAATAAAAGCCTGTTATCGTATTAAAAAATCTTGATTAACTCCCACCCCCCTACCAATAAAATTTAAATGACTATTTGCAATAAAAATCCTAATTACCATTTGAGATCAAAGCTACGGCCAATCCCTCTAAGGTAATCGTCACTACAGCGTTTCCCATAGTCCTCGACAACAGATTTGATACGTACAACTTTGAATTGATACTCCCTAAAGATATTTTGGTTGACTGACCTGAGGGTGGGGGGGGGGGGGGGTGGATTTAACAAAATTTCAGAACTATAAATTATGACCACCCAACTGTCTCATAACATGTCAGTAATTCATTCGATAAAAATATGGTATTATATTAAAATTACATGATTTTTTTTTACATTGTAGATTTTTTTTAACATAAAATGTTCGATCACTGGTCTTGTCAATCATTACTATGCCGATCACCTGGTGTCGGTTAGTTGTCCGTCGATCAGATGGGTTTTGATCACTTGTCCATGACCCGTTATAATTGGCAAGAACCAGAGGGGGGGGGGTCCATCCCAAATAAAAAAAGTAATTCAGTGATGAAGACAAGTCGCCTATTTTACATCAAAGTCTCTTTACCATACTAAGAGGCCCCCCCCCCCTCCCGCTAATGTGCTAATTGCCCCCGTTAGGCTTATACGACCAAACATTGCCATAGGAAACATTGCAGAAATAAAATCGCCCGAAAAAATCTCCAAATTGTAAAAATTAAGAAATTGAAGTAAAAATTGAAAAACAAGGGTAAAATTCGAGGGTTTGCCACACAATTCGAAATAAATAAATAAAAAAAGAGTCAATGTTCCGTTGGGGACTGATCATCATTTTTCTCCGTGGGGGGGGGGGTATAGGAAATTGGGGAGTTATAGATTTTTGGACCGTCTCGAGGGGGCTATTTGGCGCAGGATGGTCGAATATAGTGAGAAGGCATGTCCTTTTAAGTTTGGATAAACTTTTAAGTTACAACACGTGTTCGGTTCCCAGTATTTTGTACGGAAATTTGTGACATGTGTTATAACTTTCAAGTTTAATTAACTTTTTTATCAATATATTTGACGCGGGGTGGCTTATACGTTTTCGTACTGATTTTGATTCACATTTCAGCTTACAATAATTATTTTAAGTAAGTTTGAGTAATTTTTGCTTTTATCACGCCATTAATGCTTGCTATAAATTAACAAATGTGTTATCATGACACAAAATGATCTGATAAGGAAGGAGGTGTCTGATGACAGGGGGGTTAAGAAAATGGCAAAATATTTGCCAAATCTGCCACAAACTAGCACGTTTCTCCAGCACGTGTGACGTCTAATTCGATTTTAACATCATCTGAGGTTTCCTGGTTCGAATACCGAGGTTCGACCCCTCCCCTTCACCCTACTCTACGTAAGGTTTGAACCGGTTCGTCTTCCAATAATTTCGAATTAAACCAGGAAACCAAAGAAAAACCATTTGTTCCCACTTCATCACTGGATTCGATCTAAAGATATCTTGATTAAAGATATCCAGATTTATAACCCAATTTTAGTAAACGAGCGACCAATTATAAGAAATCCTTAAAATCCTTAAAATCACTAAAACAAGAAAGACACGCGTAAAAAATGTTACTGGCACAGTTTTTAACCAACGATTAAGGACCGTCAGCTCAGCTTTACAACCTCTCCACCACGTGTTTTTGCTTGTATGCAAGGTAAACCTACATAAACCAAATAATTTGTATCTCTAGTTTGTTTGTTTTATAATCCAAATAATTTGTATTCAGAAAATAATCCAAATAATTTGTATCCTTTTGTATGGGATCAAATTTTTAGCTTCATGATAATCTTCCACCTCAAACAAACATGCAGACGATAAGTTCACTAAAAAGAATGCTAGCTTTACAGAAAATATTCCCAACAACAACACTAGTGTTCATAGCTGCTTTCAACATGTCAAAACTTGCGTGTACTCTGCCTTTTCTTAGATTTCACAGACGCCGAACCGTCTTGCCAAAAAAGAAATCAAAAATAATAACTTATAGGTCAAAGACCTCAAACCCAATATACTTCCGAATTTAATCTTCGGAAATAGGCCCGGAAGGCCTAAAAATTCCATAAGAAGTATTAGTTCGAGAAACTTGAAATTTTCTCTTAGAATCCCAAACTTAATACTCTTCTCTTCTTCCCGGCTGCTGCCCCCCCCCCCCCCAACTCCCTCACCACAACCAAGCCTCACATTATCGTAAAAACCTCGATTGGTCGACTTTTGATTAAACTTGTGAGACCACAAACAGGCCAACTTGAAGGAATCGATAGCAAAGATTACCGATACACGACCAGCCCCCTAATCTCGATACCATGTAACGGAACGAAACCAACTGTGTCCTGGTTGGAGCATATTTTACTGCCTCAACGCTGATTTATGTGTTTTTACGCTCCTCGCACCGAAAGTAGCAGAAAGGTCGCATTGAGAAGGAACACAAATAAAATTGGACTTGAAAGCGGTCGTAAATTTTCACTGGAAGCGCTAATAACCGTTCACTTGTTCGCTATCAGCGTGTTTGAAAAAGCAACCGAAAAGAACCAGATTAACATTTTCGACACGGTTTATATTCTTCATTACTTGTGCATCATTCTTCATATAAATAAGTCGTGTTTTAATTCACATTTGAATGAAATTATAGCCACGATCGACATCGAAACAAAGCCAATGAGAATACACATTGCAATAATATCACACAAGTATCTGTTTTCTGCATCGTGTCATTGTTTACCTCATATAGAGGCTCCATACTTCTTTCATGTTATAGGTAAGGACTATTCTCCCCAAAACAAAAATTGTTAAGTATTTCCACCAAGCTTTTCGGCCGTTTGAAGTCGTGATATCAAACGCCAAGCTCTTTCGCAAAATTAATCCCAACAAAGGTTCAAATGTTAGATGAAAAATTTGAAAATGGCTTACTGCAAAATTTTCAAGTATTTCATTTACCGTTTGAAGTCTTAGTCGGTGCGATTAACTAGGCAAAAGAGCTTGGCGTTTGATATCACGAATTCAAACGACCGAAAAGATTGGCAGGAATCCGTAACAAGTTTTCTTTTGGCGAGATGTCACATCTTTTTGGTCCAGATTGATAAGCTCCATTATTTTTTCTTGGCAATTACGAAATGAAAAGCCGAAAATCTGGTTTTATGGCCCGTTTATTTTTCTTTTGGCTTTAGCAGGTTTCCATTAGTCGGTTTGCCTGTGTCCTATTGTCGAGAATTCCACCGAATTTGCATTAGTCAGCAGTAGGAAAAGCAACAATTCTTCATTCGTCCTGCTGTCTTCGTGTTCATGTTCATTTACGGGGGTGCACGGGGTGCCGCGAGCCCTGGGGCGTCTAGTATTCGACGGTTCGACCAATTCGACGGTTGTACAGACTCGGGTTCGATCCTGATAAAGGGAAGTATATATGTACGGGTTTTTCTCCGGTTGCTTTCCGCCCGTTGCACGAGGGTGGTATACCGTCCACTTAACATCTTCCGCTTTGGCCGTTCAAAATGCTCTAATCGTATTGGCCGACACATTCTATTCTATTGTTGTAAGCAAAACATGTTCTTCATAGCTGTATTATTGAAGCAAAGGCTGTAAAGCTGCCTTTAAAATAACATTAAGATTTGATTGATTGATTGATAACTATTTTGAATTTACGGTTCCGCTAATCCCCAAACCAAACCATCAACTGATACGTTCCATGGTTAAACTATAAGCTAGTCAGTTAGAAGGCAAATGTCAACGTTATTCACACCATTTTTTAAACAAGAAAATATTAAACTATGTCCCGAATAGAGACGTTTTTGTTGTTAGGTGACCAAAGTCACCGGATCAAACGAAGATTCATCCTTTTCTGTCGCATTGTTACTTTTCCTCAGATGCCTGAAAACAGCCAAACAGCCTTAGATAAAAAAGATACAAGTATCTAGTGGTCACAATTCTCATATATATTTTATTTGGATTGGACGAAATTAATGTTATTGCTGAACCTTGGCGTGCGACTTAATATTGTCTGGATAGGACGGAAGGAGAGGTTGAAGGCTGAGGCAAGCCTAACTGCCTGAAAGAGCTTTCTATTTGGTAAGTAGAAGGGTAACTGTGGCATGGTCACTACCAGAGCCATCCGTCGAGGTAGCGTGCGAGTCTACCCAACTCCTTGAGTAGCTAAGGCTCCCTCTCGGGCCATTCCATCATTGAAGGTTTCTTTGTTCGAATCCCTTGATTTGCATTTTCTTTCTCCTTCCAAAAAGTCGTTAAGTTCAAACTGAGGCATTCATTTATAGAAACATTTGTTTGCTTCAAATGATGTTAAGCTTAAAAAAAATTATCGTAAAAATAAATTGACAGACGACAGTTCTAATCATTCTCCATCATCAATAGTGAATATTCCTTCTTCATGGATTTGCAATGTTTTCTAAATATGTCAACCTTAGCTCACATCGCTCGTTCCTCCATCCAGCCAATCTGCTTCAAGATAAGCTTTTCCTTTCTTCGCATTTTAGCTTTTCTTCCAATTTCAGTGGGAACAAACTTCTCCATTCGGAGTGTCATTTCCATAAATTGCCAGTAATTGACTTCCCTCACTTCATTCTCTTTCTCTTTTCTCCAAATTCTTTCCTTCTTTCCTTTCATTTACTCTCTTTCAATACAAAATTGAATTCCACTTGAGAGACAGATAGGCCATTGAAATGGATCCGGTCGTGCCATACGCAAAGAATGATGACGTCAGAGGAAAGGGAGATCGGGTGTCCTGGTTCCTGGTAAATAATGAAACGCTATCCGTATTTCAATGTACAACCAAGAAATGAAGAGAGAAAAAAAATTCGGTTCGGCTAGAAAAGCCATAATCTTTGATTAAGAAGTGACTTGTTTTTATATATGTTCGTTTTTATTAATATCAAGAACCACGCTAGTGGTCCGTCCGCCAAGTTCAATTGTCAGACTTCTCTCTTTCAATACAAAATTACATTCCACTTCAAAGACGGATAGGCGATTGAAATGGATCTGGTCGTGCCATACGCAAAGAATGATGACGTCAGGGAAAAGGGAGCTCGGATGCCCCGGTTCCAGGTAAATAATGAAACGCTATCCATACTTTAATCTACAACCGAGAAAAGAAAATAGAAAAAAAATGTCTATTCGGCTAGAAAAGCCATAATTTTTGATAAATAAGTGGTTTTTTTTGTATGTCCTTTTTATTAATATCAAGAACCACGCTAGTGGTCCACCCGCCAAGTTCAATTGCCAGACTTCATGTAAGGGAGTCATTGTTCAATTCCAGCATTGTGGCATGGCGGTCGCTAGCTTTGGTACAACAGAAACCAGAGCAAAGCGTATTTCACGATTTCTCGCATAACTTCACCATCTCTCTATCACTCACAAAGTTGTTGAATAATCTACGTTCACTAGTTTTTTTTTTTCGCCTTGGCCAAGCTGTTTGTCGTTTCTTTATAATTCTAAATGTACACTACAGCTGATACTAGTCGTATAGGAAGCGGTGTTGTCACACTGGCCCGTTTGTTGTCGCACTGGACAAGTTTTCCGTCAACAATACATTCCGTAATATTTCGTTTAAAATTGATATTTATTACTAATCGACATTACCCTTCACACTGCTGGCCGACCGCCCTTTTTCATAGCTGCCGTGCAAAGAATGAACATGCGCGCCCTTTCGCATAAATATACTGCGTTTGGATTAGTTGTCACAATGACTGCTGCCTTTGGTTCCGTGCAAGCCAAGTAAGCCCTCGCCTGTGGTTCGGTGCAAGAGAAATATGTAACAGATTTTATGTAATTTTAAAAGTGTCTATAAAATCTTAAAATCGTGTGTAATAAAGTTTGTTGAAAAGTTTCTTGCTCGCATCTCGCATTTTATATACCGTATTTGCACATATTGGACAATTGTAAAAAATTATTCTGCTTTCAACTGCAAATGCCTAATTTCATAGTTATGTTCGCCGGGTTTTGGTTGAATTTTTAAAGCAAACTAGATCTTTATTAAATCTTAATACAGGTCCATTTTTACAACTTTTTATTAGCGTCCCTTCAGGTTATGGCGCTAATAACTTCGACTTCCGTGAATAATAAGAACAACTAACAAAAGGCACGTTCACCATATTATTGATGTTTTTGTCTATTTTTAGCTACTTGAACCCTGAGAGAATTGATGTGCTCTCTTTAGGCGTAAGATGACGTCAATACAATCTGGAAAGGCAACGAACCAGCGACCTCTCGCGTGCAGGGGGGGGGGGGGGGGGAGAAGTGGATTGGGGGGGGGGCTGACACGGGAGCCGCAATTCGGCGAAGCAGAAAGCCGCCAATACAAAACAAACGGACTGGAAGAAATCATAGAGCGCGACTTGTTTCTCTTAAGCAAAGCTAACTTGGTGTCGAGCGGGCAAGTTGAACCTTAAGGCGGAGCTTTTACACAAAGCGTGTCCAACAGTGGTGCAATAGCGGAAACACGTATGTATTATGTGGTTAATTAAAAATAAATGTTGCTGCGGTTTAAGTTTGTAATCAAAAGAGTTGCACGGCACTGGTATACGAAGCTCATGACATTTTATTGATTGGTTGACTCACTTTGCGTCACCTTTTCTGGTAATGTAGTGAATACAAACAATCATTTCTGCAATAATTATTTAAAAAATAGGGAATGTGTTTAAAAGTTCAGTCCCTCACTTTCAGGTCACACAAACACAATGTTTATCCTCCTCCAGTCCATCAAAATACATCAAACAATCGCCTACAATAATAAAATAGCTTACTTGAAAGCTTAAGCTTGGTTGTTTGGTTACTGCTGGGTTTTAGTTTGGTGTATTTTGTGTGGGAATATGCTTCATGTTACCAAGTTTATTTAAGGGTTGCACGCAGTTTTTGCGTTAAGTAATTGTTTATCCTGTCAAAACCAAATCTGGTAAAAGCGACCTCCAAGTTCCGAATGGTTCGGCCCTTCAAAGGAGTGATATCAACACACCAAAACATTCGCCAAGTTAATCGCTCCGAATAATAGTTCAAAGGTTAAATGAAAACTAGAACATTGCTATTTTCGGTAGCAATGTTCTAGTTTTCATTTAAAGTCCAAAGGATTATTTGGTGCGATTAAGTTGGCGAATGTTTTGGGGCGTTGATATCACTCTTTTGAAGGGCCGAACCATTCGGAACTTGGCAGTCCCTTTTACCAGTTTTGGTTTTTGATATGATTCACTTCTTTTTGTTTTTTAATTGTGTATTAGACTCAACTCCACTAGCCTGAAGACTTGTAATAATGACATTTCTCTCTACTGGTAGGCGAAGTGGGTGTATAAATAAATTAAAAATTTATACATTTTTAATAATTTATAAATTCCCACGAACGATTGCGTTTAACGATAATGTAACATCACGTTGCTGGTGTCTATTGCGCAAAGTATCACCAAGTCAAACTGTGTCAAGAAGCAAAAAAGAAATTGTCAAGTTTTTTTGGTTTTGGGAGTCACGTGCTCCACTGCCTGATCTGGCCGATGGAATTTAATAATGGATATTTTATTAGGCAACAACGAAATTAGTCCGGATTCTTGATGACTATAAGGGAAAAAAGTGACGCAAAACAGGTTGAGTCATGCTGAGAGCCAAAGCACAAACAACGAATTAATTAAAATTGGATTTTTTTAAAGCTTTCCGCTTTCGGAAATCCAAGATTCTTCCTCAGTTATACAAAGAAAGCACTACGCGTTTTAATTAAGCCTTATAATTCTGAACAAACTTATCAGCCAAAAGCCACTATAAACGATAAAACAAAAATGGTTCTAATTAAATTGTCATGGCAACCGTTAAAAGGTAAAAGTCGTGTTATCCTTTGTTGACTCTACGAACGCCTGAAAAGAATGCCTTCGACGAAAAGCGAGCGTTGGGAGACTTTCCCCGGAACAGCGAGCAAGCAAAGCCGAGTGGTTAGTGTCCTGCTCTCCAATCCAAGAGCTCACGAACTCATAATATTGTCTCTGACCTATGAACATACCAGGTTTTGAAAACGAATAGACAGCTTTCCTTCAGGCCCTCAAAGAGTTCACCGTGATTGCAGTAGCCAAGGTCATCTATAAACAGAGTGCCTCTTTCTTTTGACAACTCGATGTCTCGCTCAGACTTAAAACTTGAAGAATTCGAAAATAATACGTTCTGCTGATTAATTATTCCGATCTTTAAAAAGTCGAGTTCGCAAAAAAAGAGATCGTTTCAAAAGTTCGAGTATGTGTACAGCTCTGAAAACTTCCGACCATGTTGTGAGTTTAAATGTTGGAAGCACTTTTAATTTTCTTAACTTTATAAGCAAACATCCGTCATAATATACGGAGACTGCAGTCAAGACCAGTGTGCGGCCATAAAACCGAAAAATTTCACGCATCATGTGGCCGGGACTCGAACCCGGGTTTTATAATTACGTGTCGCTTTTTAACCAGTAACCTATCCCGACACTACCCCTATCGTCGCAAATTGGCCTTATAAGCTTAAACGTCAGTCGCAAGTACTAGATTATTGCGCTCTAGTTTTCACTGCAGTCCACAGATGCTACGACAGATATTTGTTTATATCTTCCACTGCAGTTTCATTTCGCTGCTTAAATTTTGTCAGAAAACAATAAATGAAAAAGGATGTGCCTACGTATAAAACACTTTTGTCAAGCACTGTATCTACGTGCTATACAATATCTCCTCACTATACCTACTTACTATATCTACATGCTATACCTACGTGCCTACTATACCTACTATTGCTTCTATACCTATGTGCCATACTATACCTACATACCATGCCTGTGTGTCTTCTATACCTACTGTACCTGCGTGCCTACTACACCTAAGTACTACACTATACCTACGTGCAAAACAATATTTGCAGGTAGAGTTTTAACCACACATAAACAGTTGGTGCACAGAATTATTTTGTGAAGATGAACTTCCACAAAAAAAAAAAGGAAATAATCGCTAGAAGAAATGATAAGCAGGTGTTCCAAAGCCCGCAGTCCAAGTAATGAAGACAATTAAAATGACTCGGGTCTTGTGTCTGAATCACATTAGCAAAAGCTCACAACACCAAAATAACTTCGACAAAGTGTTGTTTTCAAAAGATACACAAACAATGTTTAAAACTTGACGGGTTTCCTGACTATGACAATATGGAGTACTTTTATGGAATGTTTTATGGATAATTACATTAAAATGCTTTGCATAAAAGCATTAAAAATTATTACAAGCGAGACAACCATCCAGTTTTAGACATTGTTTATGTATCTTTTAAAAGCAATACTTTGTCGATGTTATTTTGGTTTTGTCACCTTTCTTAGTGACATATAGTCCCATCACTTGGATAGCGGGTGTTCCAATAGCTGGTTGTTAGTTCTAGCGTATACATCTTTTTCGTTGAAGTCCATCTTCACAAACAGATTGTTTCGCGTTTGATTACGACTCCACCTGCAAATAATGTTTTCTACGTGGTTACAGCACCTACAAATAAGCACACCCATAAAAAAAATTCATAATCGTACACATGGATATGATGGAAATGGAAAGATTACGATGGAACTTCAGAAACACTTAAGGTTTAAAAAGCAATCTTGTTTTCATTTCCAAAACTCCTTCTGTGTTTGGTCGGTTTTGTGGCGAACGTTTGACGTAACACAAGTGATCAATTGGTGTCAAAGGTACACGCAAGAGCAGTTTCTCATGAAGCGACCTGCCCCAGGGCATAGCAGTAAAATAAAATGGCAAAAAAATGTGTCGTTCTTTTAAGCAGAATTTCGATTTTATTTCCCCCCCCCCCTCCCTTCCCCTTCCATTTCTCCTCAAATGTGAATCACGGCGGAACAATTCTTATTTGAAGTATCCTTGGCGTCAATAGACTGTTGGTCGAATCATTATGTACCAACTTGCAGAGAAATTGGGATCAATAACCAGCGGAAAAGGGAAAAAAAAAACAGAAATGTGAAATATTATGCAAACGAAAGAGGAGAACCCGGAAGGAATGAAAAGACCATTTGAATGTATGACACATGGCCGTGACGCACCTTGGGAAGAACTGCAGGTGCCTGAAGGCCAAATGAGATGTCAGAGCCTCGAGCACCCAATGGAGATAGACGAAGATAAAATGGAACCAAAAAGAAAAAAAAAGAAACCGTTTGCTCGGGAAACCGAGAATAAAGGGTAGGACGAGTGCTCGAAGCGAAACACGGCTGTGATGAATGGGATAGAAGGGTGAAAGACGAAAGGAATGCCAGACAAACCTGTTTTCGAGCTCGTCCTTTCGAACTAACAAAAGTAGTGGGCCTGTAACGGAGCCCTGGGGAACACCACTTTTATAAATGACCACTTTGAAAGGCAGTATGTGGAAGTTATGTTTTTCACTCACAACAACAGAAACAGATTGTTTCTGAAGTTTGTCTGCAGATTTTTCTTTAGCTCGGGCCACTCTGACGAAACGTAAGTGCATAAAGTAAAATGGCTTACTGTGCTACGTTATTTCTAGTGTATAATTTTCGCTGCTTGCCTTGTTTTCCTCTTAGGTATATATATGGGGGTTTGGGCTATTTATGATTGGTGTGAAGACATAAGGCGTAGTCATCATTTTGAAGCTGGCCAGTAAATAAATACCTCAGATCTGGGGTTGTGATCAGACTTACGTTAGTCATCACTGATCAGCTAAGGTATCTGTGTGACGCCTAAAGGGCAAAATGAAAACTCCAAGCCATTAAAAGTTTTTTTAATCTTACAATATAGTCAGCCATTTTTCAATGAACATTTTACACCTTTTTTTCTAAGGATGACGTCCTGAGAGGTCTTGCTCAGCTCAAGCCCAAAGGCCTGATGGCATTAACACCATCTTGCTTAAAAGTTGTGCTACTTCTCTTTCCAAACCACTGTTCTTGATTTTTTTGTTCCTCATATCGTTAGGGTGTGTTCACCTCAATGCGATAAGATGCGTACGTTATTCCACGCCATATAGGAGGATTTCCTTTTTTTTTTTTATTATCGCCCCATCAGCTTGTTGTCCATTATTCCTAAAGTCTTTGAAGAAATTGTTGCCAATTTCGATAATAATCTTCTTACTGATTCAAAAATTAGTTCCAACTTTCCCAGCATGGATTTGTTAAAGGCAAATCTTGCTCAACTCATTTTCTTACTGCAATTGATTTCTGGAGCATATGCCCTTGACAATTGTCAGCCTTGTGACACTATCTTTTTAGACTTCAAAAAAACCTTCGATACAGTTGACCATTCCACTATCCTTTCTAAATTACACAAACTCAACTTGCCACCCTACCTTTTTCAGTAGTATAGCTACTGAAAAATCACAGATTATGCGTTTTCCTTGGGGGTTCCCTCTCTCAGTGGTCACCCATCTTTTCGGGGGTTCCACAAGGCACTGTTCTATGACCACTTCTCTTTAATGTCTTCATCAATGACCTATCCCTTTGTTTACATTACAGTCACTGCTTACTTTTTGCAGATGACCTTAAAATTTATCCGCTCAACCTCCGACCAGTGCTTTTTCAGTGATCTTAACTACATTGTCCAATGGGCTCACAATAATCTCATGAATTTTAATGTCCCAAAGAGCGTTGTGCTTCATTTTGGATCGAAAATTGTTGATCTTTTGAACAATCTCCCATTCCTTCCAAGAAGTCAATCAGGGATCTTGGCATCATTGTTGATAACGAACTCAATTTCCACCAGCAATGCGCTGCTGCTGCTAAGAAACAATGTCTACTGCTAACTTTATCGTCAAGTCTTTTAGTTTTCTCACTTGCAGTGTCTTTGCTACTCTTTATAAAAAGTTTCATTCATCTGCATCTGGAATTCTGTGTTCAAGCCTGCGGAGGACTCATTACAAAAAAAATCGATTGATATTCTCGAAAAAACACTTCGTAAAATCACCAAATGGACCCTGGGTTACCATTGGTTCCGTACGAATTCGCCTACGTGAGCTCAATCTTCAATTCCATCGCAGCATCAGAAAGTATTTTTTTTCCAACAGTTATTCAACCTTGGAAAAACCTTCCTGATTACCTTGTATCCTCCAACTCCATCATGCCTGGAAGGAGCATTTTGGTGAAATTCATCCTAGATGCAACGTTTAACTGTGTTTTGTGTTTCTGTTGGACATCTTGAGCGTCGCTCCTGCCGTCACTAAGTATAATAATAAAAACTATGATACAAATCATGACGAGATAAACAACATTACAACACAACTGTATTACTACAGCAACAGCTACCAGGCTCCTTAGTTAATATACTTGTAGCTTTAACACTGGCAGTCAAGTTTAATTGGAATGGCCAGAGCCAGGTCATGCTTACACCATAAATAAAGGCCAATTAAACGGCATCGCAGCATACCTAATGCCTTAATACAGCACAAGGCTCAATGTCAAGTAGATGGGTTAGTCCCGTCAGTCACTCTTGCAGACGTTTCGTAAAAGTCGAGTGTAAAAGAGCAGTGGTCCCAGAACAAGTCCCTGAGGGATACCGATTGCGTTAATGAGATTCTGGTGGGAGACGAAGTGACGGGAATGCCAGGCAACATCTTCGAGTGGAAGAGAAAATACCCAAAGGACAGAAACCACAAGGACTGATGAACGGCTCAGAGGACAAGAACCCCTAATCTACTAATGCATCGTTTTTCTGTAGGTTCATCTGGGAATAAGGCTGGTGACCTGTTTGGAAAGCAGGACGCGCATTTTTGCCCTGAGATTAATCTACGGTTGTGAAAGATGGAAGATTGGCTGACGAAAGGTAAAGATACACTACATTGATGATATCATTTCCAATCATTTAACAATTACAATAAGAATGCAAGGGCACCAAACAGCAAAAAGCATGGGATTTCGTCACATTTGGGGACCTTTTTTTGGGAGACTTTTTTTTTTACGACGTGCCTTATTCTTTGCCTAATGAGTGTTACGAATCCAGGAAGAGCCTTTGAAAAGACTTTGTTTAAAGGTTTTGGCTTCTGTTTTTATAGATTTTCTTCATGATTTTGTCTACCAAAGGGCAAGAAAAAGCAAAAAGACAAAGAACAAGGGAAAAGGGGGGCAAGAGGGGGGGGGGTGGCTTCAGCCCAATAGCCCCACTGTTGGGCGCCCTTGATGATGAGTAAATCTATGACACACCGAACGAACAAAGCGGCAAAAGCTAAACACCTTCACCAAGAAATTGACTGAGATTCCTTAAGATCTAAGCATAGCTTTAAGTGGGTTAGGGATTATCTAAAGGTGAAACTATCAACTTCTCAGTTACTGCATTATGGTTAAAACCAATAAAGCTCACTAACATTCTTTTAACAATCTCTTCATGACTCCCACACTTTCTTTACTCTCTGTTGCATGCAATTGGTTAGATTTCTTCAAGTCAGTTGAGTCATTGGTGAGATTCGTACCCGCATTCTCTTGGTTTGGAAGTGGAGATGCTAACCACTCGGCTGAGCTTGGTCACTTTGCTTGGGGTCACAGGGGGGCGCTCACAAAGCTTGTAGGGCATGTTGGGACTTTCACGTTCAGTAGCGTGTTGCTTTGGGTGAAGAGAAGGTTAAATTACGCTCATCACTTAATGTCTTTCCAGAACAGTAACTCTTCCAATCTAAAGCAAGCTCAAATTAAAGCACTTCACATTTTCCCGAAATTTCGAAAGGAGCGCTATAGATTTGTCAAAATAAGAACGTACAGGACAAATAATAGTGGTAACAAATAGTGGTAATAATAGTGAACGGCTTTCCCTCTCCAACAACCCCCGTCAATTTATTTTGACCATCTCCTGCCCAACACGTTTTTTCCTTATAAATACATAATGTGTAATAAAATCTAGGCCACGGCCTTGCCTTGGGGACCTCCTATAAGAACCAAGGCCACCGAGTTCGCATGCACATTCCCTCACTCAGTAATAAAAAGCTGGCATGAAAAGCAGTGACACAGCGTCTTTAGGGAACTTTATAGCATAAGCCGCCGTTATTTTGCCGTTTTTATGAGGGCAGTTTGCACGCTTGATCTTAAGGTCTTGTTCGCTTAACCCTCTCCTTTCTCATTCAAGGCTGCCACGTCGTACCTGCCCCCTCCCTACAAACTATACCCCCTTGCAACCTCCTCCCTTCTCCCGCCAACTTCTAACTCCTTCTAGTCTGCAACTAGGTAGTTTGCATGCGTGCCAGGATTTAAGCCAGTTAAAAAAAGCTGGCTCCTGAATCCTGAATGCAGACATGGCCGGGGAGGAAGGAACAGGGCCAAGTGTTTCCTTTGGAACGACTATTGGCATTTCTTTGCTTGTAAGACCAAATTGTTTGACTTTGAGTTAATACCCATCTTAATCTGATGTCGAGGTGGTCTGAAGCATTAGCATTGAGCTGCAAGAGTAAGTAACATGACAACTAGGCATGTAAGCGTTTCGTAAGAGTCGGTGTGAAGCAGCAGTGGTCCCAGAACAAGTCTTTGAGGAATACCAATTGTATTATAATGAGGTTCTGGTGGGAGACGAAGTTCTGAAATTCACAATTACTCAGGGGAGCGAGACGTGCTATGATACATTAGTTAATTTTCTATATTCACTGGGCAGAAACCTATTTGATTTCTGCCCAGTGGTCCAAAGGCTCCGCTGCATATGATTTCTGCCCAGTGCTCTACATATGATTTCTGCCCAGTGGTCTACATATGATTTCTGCCCAGTGCTCTGTTTGTTCCATGTACCACAGCTCCCTTCTGAGTAAATTTGAACCAAATCAGAATAGATTTAGGAAAGTTATCGTGTCCCAAACAGAAAAACACAGACAGACACAAACAATCCAAATTAAATCGAGTATTGAGACTTACCTCGCTTCGCTCCACCAACTATTTAGTAAGGGACATGCATAACTTCCTTGAATTTAAAAGCTGAAGCCAAGTCGCATGTTGAGGATACAAGACTTATTAGATGACGACACAAACTAGCCTTTAAGTAATACTAGAAGAAGCCTGTCATCTGGATGGCTGCAATAAACATGTGGTTTTGTCTGTCTATGCTTCATAAAAGTTTGATCAAAATTTTGTGCATACTGGCTAACAAACATTGATTTTTGTTCGCTTCGGTCACTCAACCAGCGCATCTCCCTTACCACTATAAAATCTTCTTCCCCCTTGCCTTTTGCATGAATTGATAGAGTCGTGTCAGCGAATTTCTACACAGGCGCTGTGAACAACTGCTTATTTCCAATTTGGTGTTCTTCTTCCCCCTTGCCTTCTCGGGGAAACCCTGATCGTTTAATTTTTGTGAACAAATGTGAACAACTGCTTATTCCCCGCATCGTTGGCACTTGTTTAATCTCAGCCTACGCTTTGCGGATGGCGTTTACTGATTTGCATTGTTGCCTAATAACAATGTTTAAACAATGTAAAGCAATGAAACCGGTCGTTCGGGGCCTCGTAACTCCGGAATGGCACGACCAATCAAAATTCTGCCCTGAGATTTGCACCACGGTAGCTGTCCATAGAGACCATCTGCACCATCAAATACTACCGGAGGAGATGCGGGAACAAAACTCACAAAAATTCAGCTCGTAATAGGCTTGTAATATATAGATGATGTTGATATCGACCATGTGTTTCGCATTACCGTTTCACGTTCTTTCATGAAAAATGGGGCTAAGAAACTTCAGCCGAAGTCAGGCCTTTACTGTTCAGGAAGCTTGGTATAAAATGACATATCAGTAGCGACACAAAAACGAACAAAAATGGTTGGTTCCAGTCACCCATCCAATGACAACACACGAGGGATTTGACTGTTATTTTTGGGGTGGAAACACCACACCCCCACTCCCCCTCCCCCGACGAATGACCAAAAATGTGGCCGACAGGTATTCCATCCGTTACGTCCCAAGAGAAGAGATGTCCGCTAAGAATGCAAGTCATTTTCCCAATCTAGTTTTGCCTTCACCCTCTTCGGCCTTAAAGCTAGAGTCTTAAAGCAACCCTCACCCAAATCTGCAATTTCCTTTGAACCTAACTGAGTGATATAGACGTTGTCGCTGAACACGACAAGAACGTCTTTTTATTGTAATACTAGTTATTGCCGTAAATAATCATTAAAAACTTATGATGTGCATTCTGCGCGTTTGTACGTCAACTCCTCTGGAAGTAAGACACCTGGAAATTTGAGAGTAGCGCCAAATGAGAGACGATTGACTTTCGCTTCTAATAGGTCTACTTTCATAGCTGCACAACAACTTATTGTAGAACTGTAATGCAGAAAAATATTCCTGAGAAATTTTGTTTTCTTTCCACAACGACTACCATGATCAACTTACACTGAAAAGACCACACCGTACATTTCTGCTTCAGTAATTGTACAGATCAAAACTGTACTCGTCACTGATTGGTCAGCCACAAATAAACCACAGAAATTGACTGTATATCTATCTCACTTCGAAGACGAGGTTAGCGTTCATTTTCGTTATGCCCGTATTAAGAAACTAACGTAACATTCGTGAATCGCCAGACTATTACGGAAACACGAAGGTGCTGCTCGTTGAAGACACGTGTAATTTGATGAATCAGCGGGATACAAATAAGGTTTAGGCCTACTTAAAACGAAATACCAAGGCTGAAGCACACGAAATTACAGGTTGGGTGACGAAATGTGATGGGGGCTAATATATCTACTCCAAATAGATGAAAACAACGTAAATTCTAAACATCGTAAACATCGAAGACGTCGTAAAGATCGATACTAAAACTTTTACGTTAAGCATTGATTGTTAATTCTTCGTAAATAAAATCTGATGTCAAATCTAGTAAGAATCGTTTTATGGAAATAAAACCAAAATTCTTACACCGAATGCCACTCGTGCTAATATGAAATAGACAATTTGTGCGTTGTAGCACTCAACACCTTTCCAGATCTCGGGAAATTAAATCTGTAAAGGTGTTTCATGCCAAAACACACAAATCATCAATTTCGCGTGAGCCATCGGTGTATTTCGATTGATAACTTGCAACATAAAGTTATTTACATACCTTACGGATGTCAACATAGAGAAAACAACAGTTGCTCAGTCTGCAGAACATAATCGTTTAGTAAAAGAGGATGAGCTTACAAGGCATCTACGAGACCCTTGACCTGTTTTCCACTTCATGCGGGACAGCTATCTCTCTTCTAATGACGACATTTTTGCAAACTGTCGGGAAACAAGTTCATCGATAGTATTATCAATTGCCAACAAACAATTGTGATAGGTACGTCCAACTTCCGTGGCCAGTCGGTCAGTGCTAGTTGCTATCTATATGTTGGCGGTGATATATGTTCACAGCAGGACCGACTAGGGAGGTGGGGTGGAAGGGGGATGGGTGGATATCATTCCTCGGTATTGCCGCAGCTACCATGGGTGTACAGTTTCAAATACCTTTCTTGAAAAACTTCGCTTTTTCACACATACCTTTGTCGAGTCTTGTTTTTATTTACATTACACAGAAAAGTTGTCCCTTTCCATTAAAGTAAACAAGTAGCCATTTAAGTGCACGTTTAATAACTGATGACGTTTCGGGGATAAACAGCACCCCGTTATCAAGTACATAAGTTAGCAATCAAGCTTCGTTACAAAAATACATTAAAAAACAGCAACGTGCCAAACTCAGAGGCAAAACAAATTAAAAGTGAAAAGTTGTCAGTTGTTATATATTACGTGCACTTGAGTGGATTCTTTTTTTAATTTAAACTATTGATTGTATTCTCTCTCTTCACTTTCCGTTAAAACTAATTTTAACAACTCAACAGATTTAGTTTTCTAGCCCAGGAATTCGATCAACCTTACACCAATTTCGATTAGGGCATTAACTAGTGAATCATGGATAGAATTTTTTGGGGGGTCGGGATGAAGTTGAAAAGTTAATTCTTTAGCTGGAAGTTGCATAAACATCTGAGCTTTGGAAATACCGACCTATTGTCTAACTGCAGCGAAACAAACATCTGAACTTTGGAAATACCGACCTATTGTCTAACTGCAGCTAAACAAACATCTGAACTTTGGAAATACCGACCAATTGTCTAACTGCAGCTAAGCAAACATCTGAGCTTTGGAAATACGGACCTAGTGTCTAACTGCAGCTAACAAAAGTAAAATCCATTTACACATTTCGCTTAGGCTGGAGTATAGGCGAGGGTCAGTAACGGAGAAAGACAGTCGCTGTAAAACCAATCCAAATGTAGGAACAATTAATGCGATAGGGCGAGCATGGTCGTTCTTTTCGCGGCATCAGTGAAAAGGGGGGTGGGGAGGCATGTTCATTCTTTACATGGTAGCAATGAAAAATGGGAGCATGTTCTGTCTTTGTACGGAGAAGAAAGTCGATTAGCTGAAACAATTTATAGGGCAAAGTGAGAGGCTTGATGGTTAGCATGACTGTCTCCAGAGCCAGAGGTCCTGGGTTCAAGTCCGGCATCAGCCAACCCTGGCATTTTCGGGCAGATACGGGCCCTGTGATGTCTCGTGCTCATGTCGATTATGGCATGTAAAAGATCCTAGGAATTTCCGATGGAATTTACCTAGCAAAATTGTCCCTCTCCTTCTAGCGCGGGGGCTGACGCTGGGTGCGCGTCAAACAACAACAGTTGTAACAATTTGGTATAAAAGACATATTCTGGCACGTATTGTTGACCCAAAATGGACAATCAAACAGAACTCGGGGCTCAAACAGAAACACGATCCCGTTTGCTGCCCGCGTCAAACGGGACTGTGTGACAATAAGGCATCCTACCGTAGACTGGCGTAGTGGCTCTGGGGCTTATGGCCACGCCGCTAATTCTCCAGCTAAAACCGAATCAACCACCCAACCAGGCTAGGACCAGTTAGTTAATTATATTTTGGCACGCTCGCATCTGCTACGAAACAAAATAATAAAAAAACAGAAAACAAAAACAGGGTTATTGGGTATGTGTGAAATGTGAAAGTGGTGAGAAAAAAAGGAAGTGGGTGAAGTTGTGCATTATCGTTGCTGTTAATGGACCGAAATGGTTCGTGAAAGCATTTTTTTGTGGTCGTCAGTTATTTTTATGAGTCCAACGCCCATCTAGGGAGGTCTATTTCAGAGTCAGTGGCATGGCGCATTTGCGGGGAAAGGTTTACTATGTGCACAGCGAACTTCCAGATCAGGAGGCAGAGTGAGGAATATGCCTTTTATTCAGCTATGAAAGCAGCTTGAGATGACCTTGTGAAATCCATCAAATTTTAGCAAAATTTTTCATGCATTCTGTTCCCATTTTAAAGCGAGAACTCACCAGTTGATTA
>JAHWFP010049494.1:85639-122944 GCA_023313725.1 Lithobius niger | reverse complement strand
GGGGGGGGGGGTGGGACACGATCACCCAGCATACACCAGCATGGTATGACTGCGTGAGCTAATCTTGTAAATATCGAGGGCCGTGGACATTCTTTTCAAGCGAACGAAAACGACAAGATGAAACCATAGGACTCATTTTTTACATATAGTCGAAAATTTGCATACAGACAGTACCCTGATTTTGAATGTGAGTGTGATGAATAATTTCCGAGTTCTAGGTGATTCTAGTGAAATAAATACAGATGCAAGCCTATTTACGTTGCCTTTTGGACTTGTATGTCAGACTGCCTGAGCGGTGAATCGAACCCACGACCTTTGTAATCAAAGGTCGAGGTCTTACCATGAGCCATACTGACACGTTTCAGTACGGCTCAGCTGTAGGACCTCGGTCTTTGGTTTCAAAGGTCGTGGGTCCAATTCCCCACTCAGGCAGTCTGACATATAAGTCTAAAAGGCAACGTAAATAGGTTTGCATCTGTATTTATTTAACTCTTGTTGAGCCTTTAGCTTTTCCGTCAGCTTTTTTAGCTGTTTTGCCTCCTGCAGTTGTGTTTTATTTTGTTTGAACCCTTTTGTACCCCATCGGCTTTCAGCCTCTAAAAGACACGATAATGCAGAGGGCCGGTGAAAACCGACAACGTTGTTGCATTTAATTTGTTTGCAATCCTCAACAATTCACGTAATGTCATTGCGTCGCGACTGGCAAGCTGCCTCACTTGCTGTCGGGTAATCGTAACTTGATTCTGGTTGTGTCTACTAGTCCAGAAATTCTAACGAGTTGGCCCCAGCACTGACTTCTCTAGATTTGCCCCTAGCCCCCGGAACAAGCTGGCTGCTTTTCTCCCTCTCCTTTCATCTTCCGGCAACACTAATTGTACTGAAGCCAATCGATTAGATATCAACCTCACCCTTGGGCCCTCAGAAAGGCTGCTACTGGTTTCAGAATTTTGTAAATATTTTTTGAGCTGGCCCCAGACCATACCCTAGGTAACTGAACTGCAGCAACTTGCTGCACCAACGAAAATGCAGGAATGGCAGTCTCCTTTGCACCTCTGTACAGACAGATACGTATCCTTCAGATCTATTTTTATTATGAAGTCCCCCTGGTTGTATTATTATGGACTTATGGCATCCATTCCATTTTGAAGCGTTCATACTTCTAATGTTGGTTTAGTGGCTTCAGAATGGATCTGTGATCCCCACCCACCTTTTTTATCAGGACAATGTTGGGTACAAGCTGCCGAAGGGAATTCCTGAATACTGCCGAATCCCCCACTTTGTTCTCTACCAGAGCTGCCTCCTGTTGGGACAACTGAAAAGATGTGCTCTGGCAGGATCTATGGATCATGTGTTAACGTTTCCCATCTGTGTATGCATTGTTTAAATCTTTCCGTTTGGGGATATATGATGGCATCACTTACCTAAAAACTTGGCTGCGAGCTTTCCATTGCCACCCCCTAACGGAGACCATAAAAGAAAAAACAACTACTCGGCAAGAGGACATACCAGCCTATAGCTTGTTCCATATTATGTTTTCAGAAAACTGACGGTATGATGCCAAGTTTCTTTGCACTAGGAGTGCAAAAATATGTGGATATCGTACTTGTAGACTCTACACATTTACTATTAGAGTCTACGAGTGGGATATTTACGCGTTTTTTGCACTCATAGTGGAAGGAAACATTGCGTCGTACCGTCAGTTTTCTGAAAACATAATGTGGAACAAAGTATAAATATCGGACTATTGCAGAGGTATTTAATTCAACTTGTCAGAACATCTGAGCATAGCCTACCATGTCAAGACTACTTTGCATTTGGCATCCTGAACAATAAATACCTTCTCATAAAGCAACATCGCTTAATGAGCTGCGGAAAGATCACAACGTATAATGGAACATTAGCCCATGAAATGAAATTTTTGTAGTACGGAAAAGAAGATGGTAGGCAGTTAGACCGATGGACAACAGATAAAGCAAACATAAAATGTGCACCGACAATCGCCCTACAGGATTTAAACTCGACATGTCATCTCAATTTTGTTTCCCAATCTTTTATGTAATGTGACCCCACCTATCAATGTAGTCACTAGCTAGTTGACGCCGCACACTCACGCGCCCTCTGGACATGCCCAGTCCCGGTGCGGTGCCGCAAACAAAACCTTAAGGATCAAGAAGACTTAAAAAGGTTTGCCATACGCCCAGCTCAACCCATGTAGCCTGAAGGGGGATTGGGACAATTTTACTATGTTATTCCAATCAGATATTCCGAAAATCTTTTCCGTACCATAACCAACATGAGCACGAGGTATGACGGGGCCCTTCTCTTCTCGAAAATGCCCAGAGTGGCTCGAAACTGTGTCTTTCTGGCGTGTGAGATAATTTTACTAACCATCAGCCACCTTGCAGTCAAAACACTACATAAACAAACACCCATTGTGTCAGCCAGGGACTGCAGTGACAAGAACTACAGTCTCCACTTTCCACCATAAAACAGTACTGCCAGTTGGCAACATTTGGTTGTGCAGTCCCACAGTCAGTTCAAACCAGGCTACAGTTGGCAAATTCTGCTATCACCCACCAAGCTTAGGTGGTTGACTATGTTAGAGTGGTTCCTGCCAGTCTGTACCAGCAGTCTTCTGTGGTTGCAAGCACAACAGGAGTTTGAAAGGGCCTAGAAAAGTGTACTGCATTGGTGCTCTATCAAACGTTGATCAGCAAGAGCAGCTGCCCTGAGGATGCCGTTTGTATGGTGCTATCCGCCCAGTCATCTCCATCATATTGAAAGAGAATTTCCTGGCCTCTTTTGCAATTTGTTGCTTCCTTGCAATCACTCAAAACCTAAACAAGATTCCAATAGAAATGTAGTCCCACCTAAGTTATCAATCAGGGCAATGAAGAGCAGTACAGCCGCTAGTCATGATGAAATAAGTGCAGGCACACTTTTGTTAGCCAGCTCAATCCTAAGCTTCTTGTCTAGGACGAACAACAAAGGCTATAATGATGCCCAACCTGAAAAAGTTAACTATGGTCCATACTGCTAGTCAAAGCCATCATGTCTCCTCATTGATGAGCCCAATTGCCAAACTGCTGAATCTAGTGCTACCAGGGGTGAATGAACGCAAGACCCTCGTGGTGCTACTTAGTTAAATCAGAACTGGTTACGTGCCTTTAAAATGGAGAATGGCTACGGTTATACCTCTTTACAAGAAGGGCAGCAAGCAAGATCCCAATAATTATCGTCCTATTTCCCTTACATCGAATTTGTGTAAAATGTTAGAACACATCACCATAAAGCATTGTTTTATCTATCTGCTTGAAAGAAATGTTCTTCGTTCAAACCAGTTTGGTTTTAGAGAAGGTTCCTCTACAGACCTACTTTTAGTTGAATTAGTACACAAAATTGCCAAAGGCGTTCAGAGTGGTGGTCAGATTGATGTTGTTAGCATTGATCTCGAAAAGGCTTTTGATAAAGTGCCACATACTTTGCTCATCTACAATTGCGAGGTTATGGTCTCGGTTTGGCTGACTGGTTTGCGTCTTTCTTGCAAAACAGAACCCAGAGCGTTGTTATAAATGGAGTTTCTTCATCTATGCAAAATATGCTTTCTGGAGTCCCACAGGATTCTGTCTGCGGTCCTTTTCTTTTTGTTTTATACTTGAATGACCTTATGGAGATTATAGGTGATTCTGGGTCAGCTTTTGCTGATGACAGCACTTTGTTAAAAAAAATCTGCACGTATCTTTACTCAGTATCCCTACAAGAACTTATTGCCTGTGTATTTGATTGGTGCTCCACCTGGGGGATATCTATCCAGCCTCTTAAATCATCTGTAATGTCTGTTACGAGAGGAAAAAATCCAGTCTTAGTTAATTACACAGTGGGAAATAAAACCCTTCCTAGAGTTTCTGAAATGAAGATTCTGGGAATTACTCTCAATAATACTCTAAACTGGAACACTCATATTAGTGATCTTGCAGACCGTGCTTCCAAACAAACACGCTTTTTGAGTAGGATTCTTCATGGTTTTACTGTTTCTACTAAACTGGTTGCATACAAAGCTATCGTCCGATCCTTGCTAAATACGCTGCTGCTGTGTGGAATCCTTATCTTGTCAGTCAGATCAACCAACTTGAAGCTGTTCAAAAAAGGGGTATCCGTTTCGTTGAAAGCAATTACGATAGACATGCTAGCATCAGTGAAATGGCAAACAAGTTTAATCTCCAACACCTGCAAGAACAAAGAAAAGTAATTCAGCTTTCTCTTCTTCATAAAATCGTTAATGGCAATACCATCATTGATATGACAGTCGTATTGCTAAGCCATTATTTTGTGGAAAAAATGATCATTCAAGGAAACTTAGAGTTTGGCAGTCTAGCACCAACTATTTCAAGTACTTTTTTTTTCCAAGAACAGTCATTGATTGGAATAATCTACCGGAAGAATGTGTAGTAAATGTCAAACTATCATCTTTTAAAGTTTCGCTTGGATACTGGTTAAAACGTGCCACATGATTATGTGTTGATTATTTTTCATTGAGTTATTTGTATTTTTACGCTGGTGTATTTTTATTGTTTGTGCCTGTAAGTGGATATGTGCTTCTTGTACATAATATTTCATTACATTTAATATAGTTCACACTAAGACCCACACGTCTACTGAAAATGGCCAGTCCTCTTTGAAGATGCACCAATTTACTTCAATGCTTCAAGGGAGACTGTACCAATGTTGGAAGTCTGGCACCTGTGTTAATAACACGATTAAGGCCTTCAACACGTTATTCATCATTGACTTTTTTAAGAATCTCTCAACTCCATGCTTTATACTTTTAGGGTTTGCTACTGAGACCTACAAATTACGCTTGAAAAAGCAGATGCGGTGGTTTACAGTTTCGCTACGCTCCACCTACAAAAAGAACTTTTGGGCATCTGTCATTCCTCCATGCGGGCTCGACACCTTCCACACTGTCCATTCATCTATTCATACGGCTTCTGTTGAGTTTGCTGAGTGTCCACCATTAGGAGATGGATCACTTTCTCTAACTATTGGCTACGTGGTTTCTACTAGAGGTGGCACTAGCAACTATTATTGTTATGGCTTGGGAGGACCTGCTACTCGGAATGTGGTGCTAGGCATACCAGGACATGAAATCGTTATGGCCATGATCGAGACCAAGGAATGTAACGCTGTTGCAAAACGGATAAGTGAATTTACACTTTACCCCCCACCTCACCACCACCATTTCGTGAGCGCCATTTTATATTCTGTGCATCCCCCCCCCAACTATTTTCATCCCCATCTGCAGTTTTTATCTCAGAATACCTTCCCAATAAAATTGTTGCATTATATTCTGCTTAAAAACGAAAATTCTTGACAGAGTTAAAAATCCTTGCTTTTATCATACCAACGTACCCAATGATAGGTAAATCCAGGTGCCTCAAGTTCTACGCTTGCGTAGTTCGGCAGCCAACTTTATTGTGAGGACGCCTGACCGTATAAATGTGTTTCTCTGTTGCCCCATTTGATCAAACTTTCCTGATGTCTTTTAGAATGCTATTTCTTGTTGTCACCACTCGATGTTGAAGAAATTTGGATGTAGTGACACATTTTGTGGTGTTCCAGACGTTGGATTGTATTTTTCCATTTGTAATGGCTTCATCGAAATTAATGTAGCGACGACGCCAGATAGGCCTATAAGATGCACTCACTTGAAACATTGTGAACTTGCTATCCGTGAGCTTGTTGGTCTTGCAGATTTTGCAGCCCAAATACTAGGCCTTGTGCAACATGTTTCCACGTCCCTTTGGAACCTGGTTTGTTATTTTGCATAAATGTGCTGCTTCCAGGCTTAGAATGGAGCAACATTCAAACAAAACGTGCTCGTGATCTGCTTCCTCTAGTTACTCCCCATTGTCATTACCGTGAAGTAAGAGAGAAAACTGCCCAAAAAGACACTAAAAAAATACCTCGCCACCCAAAATTAAGACGCTGTCTGTGTCTATCCCACGTGTGAAGCCTTCCCCTCTCATTTCTTCCACTGTAAAACATTTACATTTCTTTCTCAGCAGGTTGACTTTGACCCGTATATGAATAGATGTTGACCAGACTTTAATGCCAGGTTTTTTTTTCTTACTCAGAATTCCCCATTTCTTCTGACATGAAGTACAAGATACGTTGAAAAAGGTCAAAAAAGAAGAAGTATTCCTCCAAACAAGTTTCTAAGAAAAACAACTTCTACCAAAGTGTATCATCAGTCTACTTCCCTTCACTCTCTTCCATTTTTGACATGTGTCCCTTCGTTTCTTGCTGCGGATGGTAGACCCTTTCAATTAACGAAAGCCCTTCGCTCAAAACAAACTCTGCATCGGTGTCTGCTAGAGATGATGCCATCTTGAGTCACTCGCCTTCTGCCAGTCATCGTAAGTCGCGCTCGACAACCTGTTTGCAGAAATTCTCCAAACTGACTTCCAAGTCCAGTAGTAGGAGGTCAAGATCTTTTTCGAAGTCCATTTTATCATCGATGTGGATTCCTTCCAATATTCAGGTCCCTTCACCTACAAGTATCCCTTTGTCTAAACGGATGTCTTCCAACATGTAGGTCCCTTCCCCACCAAGAATCCCTTTGTCTGCGGGAACCCTTCATTTTCCCCTTCGCTTCTTCAAGTGAATGCAACGTCTCCCAAGCCCGTGGATCTGTGTCGTTCTTCAAGCGAAACCCAGCCGCTAAATTTCTTCTCCATTACGGAGGAGCTTTCCCGCCTGACTCGCCAGTCTCCACCCAGCTGCGTAACACCACGTAGACACCCTTTTTTCACTTCGTCGAACCGGCAACCTTTGCTCCCTTTGTTCATCCGTCAGCTTACACTCCCTTCAACGAGTCAACAGCTTTTGTCAGCCAAACACTCTTCGCCCAGGCTATGCCCTTCGTTCAAGCAGTGCCCCTCGCCTGACAAGCTCCTTTCGCAGTCAGTACCTTTTGAAACAGCCTGGCCCAACAAGTTTCTTCAAAGGAATCAAGATCAACTCCTAAGGATGGAAAAAGATTCCTCCCCTTTGGATCATGAGAAATCAGTCTCCTCATCAGAACCAGATGAAGAAAAAGGCAACATTTCAGCTTCTTCGGACACAACAGATAGGGGATTCAAGTTAATCTGCTCCTGGAGGTCATCGAGCTCCTTGATTTTGACAATGTGGCAATTGACCTTTTCCTTCATACCCCTGAATCCTCCACCAGCTTTTAAAAGAATCTAGGACTCAGAACTGACAATTCTTTCGACGACCATGACAAGACAAGCCCCTAGTGAAGAAATGCCTTTCACAGTCTGCTCGTGTTATCCGTTCGTTGCTTAGACATGGTGGTCTTTTGCATGGAAAAGGAGACCCTTTAGCACTAGATGAACTTGTTATCCTACCTACTAAGGCTCGGAGAGTTTTTTCTTCAATTTAAGAGGCAAACCAGCTCATTCCATACAGTTTGCCCCTTCAATGAAGCTAACTTCGTCCCATACTCGGCTTCCCTGGAGTTTGGCACCTCTTTGAAAGTCCCCAAGCAGCTAGCCATTACATAATACAATTTCTAGGCTTTGGTAACATCCAATACAGATGCAAACCTATTTACGTTACCTTTTGGACTTATATATCAGTCTGCCTGAGCGGGGAATCGAACCCACGACCTTCAAAACCAAAGCCCGAAGTCTTACCGCTGAGCCATACTGACATATAAGTCCAAAAGGCAACGTAAATAGGTTTGCATCTGTATTTATTTAACACTTGTTGAGCCTTTGCCTTTCCGTCAATAATCCAATGAATGGGTATCAGAACAGCGTGCCATACAGATATCTTGTATATGGCTACCTGTGCGTGCTTCGAAGCTACTACCGAATCGATTTGGACCCAGTTGGCAGCAATAAAGAACCATGAAGTTGTGTTCATCCTTCTTACGAAAGGTGCAAAATGTTCACCTGAAGCCACCCATTGGCGAACTGGAGGGGCTGCTTAGCAGTTTGCTTCACCGCCGTCACGCCATTCTTCTCCCACTTCAGGACTTCAGCAGACTAAAGCCCAAGAACTCGGAACCATCCTGCTGCACAAGGCTAGCACTCTCTTCAAAGGAGAAGTTCTCAAAATTGCCCCTCTCAAATACCAAATTTAAGCAAGCACCCTGCGTCTCAAGTTTAACAATCCAAGAAGAAACAACAGAATCAGCCACAGAAAGGAAAGTTGGACCACTTCATTGATGGGCTGCCTTCGCTTTAGTCTTCCCGTGGCATGGGCCATGGAAAAGGCAGAAGAACCTCGTGCTAAGGCGACAGGCACGAAAGAAAGAACCCTATTAGCAGATAGAGAAGAAAGGAAAGTATTGACATTCACGACTCCGCAGTTCGACTAATAAGTCATCCTACTACGGTTGGTGGCCACCTGCAACAACACGCAGAAGTCTGGAGCAAGATTACAGACGACCCTTGCCTCTTATCCAAAATCTCGCACGGCTACCAATAACATTTCTCCACCACCCGAAACTTGTGTTATCTTTTAATTAAACGCATGCATATAAATATTTATACTAATTAGATTATTGTGATATAGATATGACCAAATAATGATAGACGGCACTAGATGCTACAACCTGTCATTCGGTGAATAGGCATCTTAAAGTTGTAGTCTGGCTTCAGTAAGGGCGACTTTCTGACACTAGCTTCACACACGGAATAGGGGACTTTCAATACTTGCTTACTTTGTATTAATTCTTCACGTTGCAATGCATATGTTCCAGCAGGAGAAAAACATAAAACATATTCTCCGAGATTTTCTCCTGGTTTGAAATAGGTGGCGCACGAATTGTGGTTTGGTATCGGTAGGGATCGACCAATACAGAAAATCCCGATCCGATCTGAGCCGACATCGATTTCCCTCTACTCAGCCGATACAGATACTGACACTGATAGACCGATACCGATTTAAAAAAAAGTCGATGGGTCAGAAAGTCAAACTCACATTTCATCATTCTTAAATTGGTATGCAAAAGAAGTAAATTTCTAATTTTTTTTTTATCAGTGGTGTCAGATCCACAGGTATACCTTCGACTTTAAAGGCACTGCAGATAAGCCTATTCACAAGAAGCCGCCCTGAATCTGACAATACGCGCGCGGTGAATTCACTAAGCTACTGTGCAGATAATTTAATGGGATACAAGCGATGCTATGCAGGAAAGGTTTCTCTCAAGCTAGGCTGAGTACCCAGCTTGCACGAAAGTTGGTAAAATCGGCTAAAACATCGGTAAATAAAACCGATACATACCGATATTAATATCGGTATATCCCTAGGTATCGGATGCGTGACGTATAATACGTTCAATTTCCAATACTTCGGTTTACTGAACCGATGATAGAAATGAAAATGAACCCCTTTCTTCTCTTATGCTGTAATTAAGCGAGCCTACTTGCAACTAGTTTTCTGACTATCCTGCTCCTAGTTTTTAATTATCACGACAATCGGGAGTTTACTTTACATACTTTACGGAAAGCGTTACAGCTCCGTTCAGGCTATGTAACAAAATTCAAGAATAATTTTTCATTTCATGCAAGATGTACAGATGTAAAAAGTAATTCAATATATATACAATTTAGTTTGTTAAATAACATTTTTGGTGAACAGGTAGGCACCAGGCCATAAAGCTATAATTTTTAGGTGAAAATACCCACTTTGTGACATTCCAAAGTGAGCAGTTTTTCCGTGCTGCGGTTCCCGGTGCGTTAGAAGCAAAACATATAGAGATCAGTGGACGTATACATTAATCGCCCTGATTATAGAGGTCGCTAGCCTACGTAACATGTTTCGCGCGAGAAATACAGCGCCGCAGCTCATGAAATAAAATAAAAGTCAAGGAAGTGCGACAAAATGGCAGCCACCTCAGCCGTCGAGGAGGGTGACGACGATAGTTGGTTGTACGGTGATCCTAGGCACGCAGAAAGAGGTGAAGATGAAGAGCTGGAGAGGAAGACACCGACGCCGGACGGTGGGAGAGATGAGATTGAAAGCACACAAGACGAAATGTCCAGAGTTAGTCGATTTTCGAGCGACGATCCTCCAGTTCCCGGCAAAACTGATGAGTCTCCTACCAATAGTCCGACACCTAGTGCTGAAAGAAATAATGTTATGGTATTTTATCCAAATTTGTATGCTTAGTTATTAATATATATTTTTTTTTTGGGAGGGGGGATGGGGGCAGGGGTGGTGTACTACCGCAGACTCTAGCCGTTTGCGTAGCGTTGCTCATGGTGTGAATTGTAAATACGAGATGGCCTACCAAATCTCATTCTGAACAAAGCAGTGTATCCCACGGAATTTGACTTGCTTGTGTTTCGTGAGATCAAGAATTTATAGAGAAATTCTTGGTGAGAGGTATTTTGCTTCTCTGTGCGAGCAGACTTATTATTGTCGACGTTAGAATTTGGCCTGGGCCTTTGCTAGGAAATTTTTCTTGTGGGGGAAGGGGGAAGAGGGCAAACTGGTACAATTTTATTCGGAACCACTTCCACAGCGGCTCCAAGCTCGTCCACCATCGATCTGTATATGTGGAAGTTGTACTATCGCCATTGGTGTTAAAGGTAAATCAAGGTCGCCGTTCACGAAAATGATGTCAGTTTTTTTCCAAATTACGAGCCTCGCTCGCGCTGTCGCGCTCGCTGCGGCTGACTACATGACATCAGAAAACGCAACCAAAAACTTAGCCGGAAAACTTCACGCGCCGGAATCTAGATAGGTCGGCCATCTTGCTTGGAGCTTCTGCGGTAGTGGACCCTTTTATTCTTCCCCTCACCACAACGAAAGAAAAATACAAACCAAAACGAAAACGATAAAACAAAATTTGGTAAACTTTTTAGGCCGTATGAAGTTTTTCTTTGCGCCCCCCCCCCCCCCCCCTTTCACACCCCTCAAAATCTCTCCCCTCCAGGAGGGAGGGGGTTGGCTTGCAAGCTAATGGAGCGTTTACAAAACTGCAGCTAGTGCTACCGTTGACTAATTCTTCCCGATGGACGAGTCGCGTACGGCTACCCGTAAGCTCGAATTTGTGCCGACCGATTGCGGCGCCAGTAGGGGTGGCACGATAATCGATAATTTGATAATATCGCGATAAAAAAATTTCGTAGATTATCGTATCGTACTTTTTCTGACTTATCGTATAAACCCCGATGCTTTTAATTGTTACATCTCGGAAACCGTAATAGCTAGAAACGTACGGTTAGTGGCGTTGCGTTCGGAATTAAAATGGCTCTCCAACCAAGTGTGAAATACTGTTGTTAGCCACTTTAGCTGATTGGAGAGTTAGTTTAAATACAAACAATATTAATTTTAAGCATTGAGTAGCAGCACAACTGCTAAATTGTTTCTACATGGTGAGGAAGTAATGGACAATTTAGTGCATGTTCATGTTTACTAAGCAAATGGTGAGTATCACACAATACACATTCCTGAAGGTTGCACTGTAGACTTCAGCCAAGGTTATTTTTTAAATTAACAAAATTAAAATGGTTATCCCAGCCTCAAAATTTGCTTTATCGAGATATTATCAATTATCGTGATAACTTTAAAAATTTTATTGGGATACAAATTTTATGTATCGGGCCATCCCTAAGCGCCATTTCGAAATTCTTGCGGGTAACAACACGACAGGGAAACTTGAAACCGAACATGGATATCTTCGGAATTTGAGGAAATACTTGTGCATGGGCAACATCCGAAGTTGAAGAACTTGTTCTGTCTTCGATTCAAATCAAATTCCATTCGTTACAAGAAATATTAACCACGGAAGAAGATTCGGCTTAAGCACCCAGTCAGCACACTTGCACAGAACACAAAACCATGTGTTGTACTTAGCTCCACCCATCTCTACAAGCGTTTTAAAATTGAATATTGGATTAAAAATAAATAAACCTTGATCAGCGAGTTCTGATCTTTCTTACAATTATTTTAATGTCGTAATCTGACTTATATTTTTTAAGCAATTATTTAGTTAACCCTTTAAGGACGGGTGCGCCCGAATGCGCCCGCTGTATAATCATTGTTTACAGCTCTTCTACAAGTCGTATCGAAAACTTCCAGCCAATTATAGTAAAATTTAAACTGGGACATGAAAGCCAGACCATTAAGGATAAAAATGACGCATGTTTCATTCCCTTACCTCAACTCGGTGAGAAGCTGCGATTTTTTTTCTACAAGTCAGTTATAAGTTCTTAGCGCACACTCAGTCCTTAAAGGGTTAATTTGTAAAAACACCGTTATTCATCTTACTGTGAAACACTACAACGACTGAAAAATGTCACACGAGACTCACAAAAACGCACACTTTCACAACGAAGATAGTCCACTAACTGCAAATTTTCAACTACTAACTGTAGTCGTCATCAGGCACCTTAAAGGTAAGTTTGAACTCTGTTTACATTTCGTTTTTCAGTCCAATACACTGTTCGAATTCGAAACTGCCGCTGTCTGCTATATTCAGTCGATTGGTTCACCCTTGCCCACTGTATCACTCGGGCCGTTCTTTACACGCAATCTTCCATTCAACTTCGAACTTCCCTCGCAAGTCTTTCCCAATCAGGGTAAATCGGTGACACTGATTAAATCTAACTCGAAATGGGACAACCATTTAAGATGCCTTGAATCCATTGCGATTAAGATGCACGAAAACAGGCAGATCCCGCTTATGAATGTGCAAGGCCCTTCGTTTTCAAATGTTACACACCTAATTGGGAAAGACTTGCGAGGGAAGCTCGAAGTTGAATGGAAGATTGCGTGTAAAGAACGGCCCGAGTGATACGGTGGGCAAGGGTGAACCAATCGACTGAATATAGCAGACAGCGGCAGTTTCGAATTCGAACAGTGTATTGGACTGAAAAACGAAATGTAAACAGAGTTCAAACTTACCTTTAAGGTGCCTGATGACAACTACAGTTAGTAGTTGAAAATTTGCAGTTAGTGGACTATCTTCGTTGTGAAAGTGTGCGTTTTTGTGAGTTTAGTTAATTTGGTTTTAAAATACTAAATATATATGAACCTGATCAAGCAGTTCGTGGTGCTGCCAGTCTCCTGACAGTATCTGGCGGACGAGCTTTATGTGGTTGTATGTAATTCGTCCATCTCGAAGAGAGTAGTTAGTCCAAGGTGCTGCCACATTCTACACACTTTCACATCTTCAATTCATGAGCAATTAAGACACGTATTCAATTCGTGAGCAATTAAGAGACTCTAGCTGGAGCCCTTACTCCATAGCTGGACCAAATGGGTATCGTGTTATAATGCTGCGTCTTCCCCCCTTCCTGCTCCCCTCACCCCCACCCATTACTTTTAATTATATCCATGCTCAGTTACAAGTCTATTATCAGGATTTTTCCCCTTCCTCAGTTATTCTATTGGATCAGCCGTCCTACTCCCAAACCATTACGTTTATTCCTCACCTGTGACTTCCTGCTACAAAGCTACTACCGTTGCGTATTAATATGTTATACATCCTCGAAACAAGATTTTTCTCGCTAGGCCACCACGCAATAAGTACTGTCGCATGGATTTAGTCGTCTAGATATAGTACCTTGAATCAATCCCTATCTATAGCCTAAATGCAGGAACGCATTTATTTTATGACCACACCTCCCCCTCCCCCAAGCTGGATTTTCACCGTAAGCCTCCGTAAAGTTGATTTCAAGTGCGTAAAGAAAAAAAAAACTTTTAATTCTGTTGGCCATTGCGCAGTGTTGATCCTCCTATGTGCCACTTATGTGACCGAGTCTTTTTTTCTCTACTAAATTTGCAGCCTATTTGCCTCCGTTTTAAGAGCGGTAAGGTAGATAGATTGGATAGACTTGATTTTAGGTTAGTTGCTGTTGGTTTAGATAGGACATCAATGTTAGGATATGGTTTGGTTATAAATACTAGTCTACCGATTGTTGCGTTCTCTTAGTTGGTTATGAATTTTCTGCGGGCATTCAGATGTTTAAAAAGATTCCGTCTGAATTCAAAATGGACTTAATGTTATTTTCAACTGTAAACATTGTCTGACTCGAGACGTATAAGGACATTTTTAAACAAGTTCTCATGCAAATTTCAAGGAAACCAACAATAGGTCATTGTTACGCTAATTTTTACGACCTTAATCCACAAGATGTTATTTGTGTCCTTACAACATCATATTCATGTTCTTCAGGCTTCTTCTGGTGGTTTGTTGGCACTAGTTTCACATCGGTTTGTAAGCCAGGTGAGTTTGAATTCAACGTCGCTTCCCGCTGATCTCTGTCGTGTGTGAAGCTCTCTGCAGTCGTCCATTTTTTTTCGCAGTTGGTTTTTCAAGGTGGGGTGTATGAGGGAATTGGGGTAGGACAAAGGTTGAATATTCATAAAAGGGGTCCCTTCTTCTAGGTGCTTGGTGGTGATGGATTCAACGGCACGAACATGATTATGGTGGTTGTTCAGTTCCATACTGTTTCATGCCGTGTTGTGGCTTGGGTACCGCTACTCCATTTTTCTGGTTTTATGTACATGCTGCTGAAATATGCTTGATAAGACGAATGTGGATTCCGTGCCTTGTCTCCCCGATGTACAAGCAACTTGTGGTTTTTGTACATTTTGGTCCCAACATGTTTCTGGCAATCTTTTGGTGCAGGTTTTTTCTTTGCTTTGTCGCTGTCTGCTGCGTAGTATTGGTGGTTGTGCTTCTCATTGGTGTGTGGGGTCCCTTCATTGCTGGTAGGAGGTTCCTCAGAGCTGGTGCTTTCATTTTGCTCGGCTTTTCTTTCTTCCTCTCCTTGAAGCGGGTAGCCCCTGAGTAGGGACTTCATGATGCGATGGTTTTTGAAAAACAGTGGAAATTGTGCTTAGTAAGAATTATTTGCAGGGGTAAGAATTATTATGAATCTCCCTTTGTCTTGCATGTGTGTAGAAGCAATTTTCTAGGTTGCTGAGCATCTCATGATCCGGATCATCTCATGTTTTGCTATGGCATGGAGTTGTGGCATGTGGTGGCCCAAATTGTAGGGTATTGCCCGGTCAGTCGGCACTCGGTGTGGCTGATAGCTGATGGAATTTTGTTTTCTTGTAATGAGATGTCTAGGAATGGCATTTTTCCTTGTTTCTAATTTTGTGAGTAAAAGATAAGTTTGAGTGCCATGAGTTGATGAGTTGGCTGTGTATGGGGTTTATTTCGTGCTGCTTTTGCATTAAGAAAACATTATGTTCAAATTGTACAGTACAGTACAGGTTCAAGTCTTGCTCATGCAAGCTGATATTTAAGTACAAAAGGCAACTGAAAAAGGTTTGCAAACCAGATCAATTCCGTAGACTAATTAAGGGGAGGGTCAATTTTGCTAGTAATCTTTTATACGTCACAATCGGCATTAGTACAAGCACATTTTTGGGACCTGTTTCTTCCCGAATGTAGATATCCAGTAAGGCCAAGATTGAAGCCGTTCGTCTATCCTGATTCCTCCTATGTATTGGGACATCTCAGTGTTCGCGAAGTTCTGTTTTTTCACCCTTAACATCACAGAGGTCATCAATAACGTAGTTGTTGAAAGTGCGCTTTCTTGAACTTTATTATTGACATGTTTGCAGGACGTGCCCAAACGTACTTCGGATGATAGAGAAGCCGGCGAGTTAAGTGGCGAAGAGGAAACTGCAAATGTAGCTTCATCAGACAAGGAAAACAAAGATGTAAATAATACTGAAAACACAGAAGGTGGTGAAGGTGGAGAAGGTGCGGAAGAGAACGGCGATGATACAGCCCCTCCAGGCACTACTGCTGGTTCAGACGAAAGTGATTCTGATGACGATAGTGTCCAGGTTGGTTATAGGATTAGTTTAAAAGCATAAACTTTGCATTTTGTTGATAGCAAGATAATTAAAAAACAATAAAATTGGCTGGCTAAAGCATGGATACCTAAAATGTTTGCTTGGTGATGGGTTAATGTTAAATTTACCTTGGAAATTGAAAATCTTCACTTTAAATTGGCACTGGACGACTTCTCAGATCATTCTGGAGTTTGTATAAAGCGGATGCCAACTTTTGAAATTGCGCGACATGACAGTTTCAGTTGAAACAAAAGTTATGACCCTACTGCTGATTGGTTTCCGTAGAAATTAAAGAAAAGTTACAGATTATTATTATTTTTTTATTCAAAGCACGTAATTGCAGGGCATAGTTGATTTTTGCTAATCGTCTGTTGCTACTTGTTACAGGTTACAATTGGGGATATTAAAGCTGGGCCACCAGCCTATGGCTATGCTGGACCGCCAGTCAATTTGAACATCAAACGCGGAGGTGCGTACCAACCCACTGGAGTAGGTGGGCAATCCACCGGTAAAGGAAAGGTATGTGGTATTCCAGTTTACGTATAATTTTTTTATAATATGGTTGTAATAATTTCATAGCACCAGGTGTATACAAGTTCCGTTGTAATGAAGAATAACAACCTAACTGAAACAGTTTGCCGTAGCGTTAGACAGGGTACGTGATTCAGTATATCTTGTATCGACGCCAGTGTGAGCCGAGACTCAGCAAGCACCAGACCCTTGTTAGATCGAGAGTCCATATACCAACGGAATTACTAACTGTCATCGTGGCTGAGCGGTGAGAGAGCTCAGCCTGGTTGCTGGAGGTTAGCGGATCTGGTCGAACCCCTGGAAAGGAGACCTTGGCAAAGTCCCCGCCAGGACTGCCGGCCAGGGTAGCGTGAGAGGCTACCATGCTCCTTCAGCGGCTATGGGATGTATTCTGGCTAATTCTGGACAATCTTTTGGCCCCGACGATGATCGGAGGTTTCCCGGGTCGAATCCCCGGGCTGACACCTCCATTTACCAGATTTCTTCTTCTCCCAAAATAATCTGGTAATGTTCAAAATTGAGCCGGTTCAGCCATACAAGCATTAATTAATTGCTTCGGCTGACGTAAGGCTCGTCAAAAATTTATAAAAAAAAAAAAAAAAAAAAAAAAATTTATCTTGATATGCAAACAATGCCTTTTAATAATTTCTGTAAAAAGTGGATGCTTTTTTTTGTAGTACAGTATTTCACGGAGTGGGTCTCTGTTCCGTTATACTTCAGATTCTGGCTCAGAGCCTTAACATTGACCTTCACTCCCTCTCCCCATTTCTAATGGTCTATGGAACGCTGTACTAAATAATACTAAAAAATGAATTGTGAACTGTAATGGAAATATTTTTCTTAATTTGTTGATCAAATAATGTTGGTGAGTACATTTGTACAGGACAATCCATGTATTTTTTGATAAAACACAATAGTAAGAAGTGAGATTTTGTGTAGTTTAACAAAGAAAGTCAAAGATATCCGTGTTCTTTTTTCTTTCTTTTCTTTTCAGTGAACTGTTATTAAATGCCATGTAGCTTTGAGGACATTGCGGGACACTCTTCAAAAATGACCAAGAGTAGCTCTTAACAGTTAAAAAAAATATGCTGTGAAAAAGTTGTCTGGACAGTAACAATATTTAGTAATATTTGTTTATAAGGCCACTTAAAAAAAGAAAGTTGTTTCTCTAGCCTTTTACGAAAAAAATCGGTGCGGGCGAATTTCTTTTTTATTATTTATTTACTTTTTTTACCATAATATAGGGGTTGTAATTTAAAACAAAGCCATTTTTGTTCTATTTTTTAATGAAAAACTTCAAACAAATATGACGGTTTACACGGGAGCCCTATCACAGTATTTGGTGACCAAAAAGCACACTTGCACAAAAAAGGAAGTCCGGTGAATTCAAAATTCTTTAGAACAGATCAAGAGTTGATATTTCCGGTTTCCGTAAACCAAAAAAAAAAGGTCGGTGCGGGGGGTTTAGAGTCCGTGTGGCGGGGCTTGAGAAACAACTTCTTTTTTTTAAATGGCCTAACGTCTTGAAGTTTACAATTAAAATAAGTTTTACCATAAAGCCACCTTCTAATTTAATAAAGCCAAGCGTTTCACCTAGTAGGGCAAATGTTGTAAACAAACACCTATTATTTGCCACGTTGGGTACAGTAAAGCTCCCAGTTACCCGCTCTAATTGGGAACTGTAGTTGTACGGATAACTGGAATATTGGCTAATTTTTTTGTGGTTTTCGTGTATTCTGGTTTTTGACCACTTGCGAAACAGTAAAATGTAAATTTATATCAACGGACTAAGACCCCAGAGTAAAATGTACATTTCCTGAAGAAAAAGGAGTGTAGAATCTAAAAAAATTATTTTGCAGTAGAAATTTCCCACATTAGGAAAATGTGTTTTCAAATTTTGTTTTCAAATGCTCCTCAGTGAAAATATAATTTGTCACAAAGCCTTTATAGGACAAAATGTGTAGAGCGATTCATTATCTTTAAAACAAAACAAAAAAAGTTCGAAGATGTCACATTGCCTACTGTGAAAAGTCATATTAAAGTTGAAAAATTCACCTTTTTTTTACGCTTAATTTTAAAAAACTCGATATAACAAATATCACTGCAAATTTTCGATAGTCAGCAGTCCTGGAGGTGGAATAGCTCAGGCGACTATCATCGTCAGGCTCTACAACAACAGTTTCACTACTTCGTAACAACCGTTCGTCTGCTTGAACTTGGAGGGCGGCAAGTTGGGCATGTCCCCCATTTCTCACGCAGCAGGTGATTGAGATCTCCACGCATTAGAAACTGAATTCCAGGGTTTGAGGGTCCCTGGATATTCATCAACACAGCCTTCTCTCGGTTGTGGTGTTGAATAGCGAGGGATTCAAGGCTTCTCAGATGGATATCACTTCTCGAATTTGAGACCAGGAGCGTTCTTGTTTCTTCCCAATCAATATTGTGTCGAATTTCCATGTGGTGGACTGCAATGCTATTTGTTCAGAAGTTGTTCCTAGCATCGGCCATGTGTTGTTTGGCTCGGGTTCTAATTCCTTTCCTAGTCTCACCTGCGTAGACAGCACTACAGTCACCACATGGAATTCGGTACACTCCTACATTAGTGTTTCGGATTCTTTCCAGGACCTTATCTTCAGCTTCTTGCACTTCATTCTGCTTTCTCATGTTCTGTTCAGTTTGATTCTTTCGTTTCGTAAGGCGGTCTTTTAGCCATTTGCTATTCTTGATGTAAGGAATCAAACCCATTTTTCTGCAGCACCCGCTGCACCATGTCAGTACTTTCTTTCATGTAGATTAGGGCTATTCCAGTCATGTTTCTCACTTTCTTCCTTCTCTCTTTCCATGGAAGAAAAGAAAATGGAAAGTAAGAAGGAAGAAGAAAGACGACCAAGAATGGTGTTCTACCAAAATTTATCATTTTAATCCTCGTGACTAGGACTAAACCCTAGAATTGTAAAAAGTGTTGTGGAGTACTTCTGTTATGAATGTAAACAATTGTACCAAATATAATCAAAATCTATGAAGGTCAAGCTGGAGGCTCTGGACCACTTGACCACTGGACCACTTGACATGGAATGACCCAAATGGTTCAATGTTATTAGCGAGTTATTGAGGATTAACTGTTAAATGATATTTTGTGGTGTGTACACACACCTTTGTAGTACCATAAATCGTGTATTAAATGCCCATGGGCTTATAAAGTAGAAAATATGTGGGGGGTGTTTCTCCAGTATTCTAGACATCTTTTACAGAAAACTTGAAGCTTTTGAACGAGCTCTGGAAGACCAATTTTTACATCACTTTAATTGCTGCGAAGAAGGGAGGAGGCTTAGGGGAGAGATGCCAGGCCTTCGTGCAGGTGCTAGGTGCCAACCCCAAGTAGGGAGAAGGGGCCAGTAAGCACATCAACCAGTACTATCTTCATTTACAACATACAGCTTTTAGTTTATTTTGCTGCAGAAAAATAACAGTGTAAGGGATGGGCATTTACTCCACTATTTCACGATTTTGACATTAAAGCATTTACGGGGGTGGGCGTTAGCTTCAACTGGGCGTTTAATGCACGATTTACGGTATAATCAAAATCTACGTACATTAGGGATGTGCGATACTAGAAAAATTCGAGCCGAGTATGAAACTTGTACTCAGCTCGCTGCTCGCGTCCATACTCGAAAAACTAGAATCCGGCAAAAATATGATAACTTCGTCAATTTTTGATCGATTTTGACATTCCGATATACCAAATTGATCATCTCGACGAGAGCTTTCCAGTGGTGCAGATTAAAACTCAATACCTCAAACCATTTTCAAGTTGTATCCTTAAAACTGGAAAACCATGACCCACACAATCAACTAAGCACCATCTTTGTTCTTATTACCTTAACAAATTAAAGGGAAAATTGCAAACAAAATATTTCCATCAAATACTCGAACTCGGCTCGATACTCGATTCTTCTGTTGCAAACTCGGCTCGGCTCGATTCAAATTAAAAATTTTCTACTCGCACATCCCTAACGTACAGTTTGGTTTAGTAAAACTCTTCGATTCTGATATCTGTACCGATCGTGTGGAGAATAGGATTTTGCTGGCAGTATCTGTCGAACGCTGCCGCCTTCCTTCCCCCCATCTGCTGTTTTTTGACCCTGCAATATGTACAGCATTTGAAGTTTGTTTCAAAAATTTTCAAATGGTGCTAGTGTGCACTGGTAATGGTGCATTAGCAACTACCCAAAAATAGAGTCAGTGTTTAGGTCACCATTACTCGTAACTCACGAAGCCATAAAGCCATAAAATTATATGTGACATTTTGCTTCTTCAAACTTAAAGGAAGCTAGTAAAGCCAAGAAAGTTTATGTTCAGTTCATGTCAGTTTAGTTTATTTATCTTCACTTTTAGCCTTTTCTTAAGAATTGCACTGGTTTGGGACAGTTATGATTTAATTTTCATGTGAATACGGTGCATGAGGCATTTTTAAATTATTTGACTTGCAGTTCACTGTAAGAAGGTTGTTTGTAGTGTGACATTTTTGCATAAAGAAGTACTTTTTGGCCCACAGGCTGATGACAATGGCGAAACGAATACGGTTTCAGCAAGCGAAATAGCAGAATCGTCTGCTTGTTTGGTGCTCCATTCTACTGAATGGCTGACACCCGAGCCTAGTACAATTTTTACCAATTGATCATTTACCAATTGTGGTCAATTGGCCACATTGAACACAATTGTAGCCAATTGTGGTCAATTTACCAATTGACCACAGGCTGTTTGTTGTAAATAGAGCATATTGTATTAAAAAACCCATTTAATTCTCCTTTGTAAAATCCTCCTGTTTTACACCACCACCACTCCTGCTTCTTCCGCCACTTCCTGCCTTTTCTCCATATGTTCCCTCTCGGCTCCTTTACCACTGTGTTTTTTTTGTCATGACATGAATCGGTCGTTTGGTACGTGTGAGCGATTTATGACTATTTTCCACAGTAATAATCCTGGTTTTGCCAGCAATTGTGCCTAGAAACGATAGAGTGAAGCAATCTAAGACGTTTCGGGTGAATTACCGTGTAGATAATGCGAATGTTGGAACAAAGACTGCAGATAAGGAGACTATGAGTAAAATGGCGATTAAGAGTGAAGATGGCCTGATGCCTAGGCCTAATGCCATTTTGAGCCTGGTGGGGCTGGCTATACCGTGGGGGAGTTTGCTGGCTCTATTATTTCAGTATTACCAAGAATTTGTAGGGTTGGGGAGGGGAATTTGTAACTCTAAAAAGTCACTATTGAAACGTCCTAGACAGTGGCGTAACTAGGGAGGGGGGGGGGAGGGCAAAGGGGCAATTCGCCCCCTCTGTGAGGTTTTGAAAGCTTATTCGGCAAATTGGCCAAGTCACTTTTCCATAGCTGAAAAATTGTTTACTGTCAGATGGCTGCATTTTGAAGTCAAAGACTAACTTTCATTTTAGCTAATTTATACTTATACTGTTTCTCCTTTAAATCACTAAAGTAGCCTGGTAACAAATGGAGAAATACGAAAATCAGTAAAGATAAACAGTAAGAATTACTAACTCTTTTGCTCCATATTTTGCTTAAAATTCCCAATATATTTCTAACACAGTATCAGTGTTTAAAAAATAAGTATCTAGTATGAAAAACTGAAAGATTTACATTGCACAATTTTTTTTATGCGTATAATGCAGTCAGCAAAATTGGTTTTATAAAAATGTTTCCAATGGCACTTAACAAGGCCAGAAAATGCCGGAGAATAGCAACAATGAATCAGCTTCTGGGGCTCTTATTCGGTTCTCCCTCCACACCATTCGGCTAAATGCCTAGTGTTGCCCCTTCAGTACAAAACCCTAGCTACGCCACCGGTCCTAGATCCATTCCAATTAGTTCCATCAGAGTTTTCAGAGGGCGTCACGTGTTCCATCCGGTAATTTTTGCTCATTTTTCAGCCCAACTCTAAAGTAAACTAAATTACAACTAAGCTAAACTAAATAATAATTAAATACAAGTTAGTTTCATTTAGGTTAGTTTAATTTCAGGCTGAAAACTGAGTAGAAATTCCCACATAAAACTTGTGGCGCACTCTATAAACTCAGACGGAACTAATTGGAATGGGTCTAAGACGTTTCAGTATGGAGTCTCAGTCATAAATTCTCCTCTCCCAACTCTATAAATTCTTGGTATTACCTAGGCTTTTAGGTGAGGAAATGCAGTTGGCATTTCGGAATGTGGTGAATGTAGGCCGGTCTCATGGTGAATTTCGCTCTGAAGGTGAATTGTAGGAGAGAGCAGGTATGGAACCTTGTACTGCGGTCTGAAGGAGAGACCATGGCTCCCGAGTGATTGAGGCTTGGTCGGCTCATGGTTGCGTTTACAATGGTTGTGGTGTATTGAATTTGATAAGGATGGTCGGTGGTTGGAGGTAGACCAGTGATTGGAACCACATGAATTTAAAGTGAAAGATATGGTGGGGAACAGATGGATAAGGGCCAGAAGTGACGAAAGAAAATGCATAAATTAGAAGTTAATCATAATTCATATGCAAAGAGGGAGTGTCAAAGTGCTGAGTGCTAGACCCATTTTGTTAACACAGCTTCATGGATTCTACTAGGAGAACTTTAATTCTCCTGCGAGAACAAATTCTCTAGTAGAATTCTCATTTCCTTATGTTCTCAGGGCGTTGATTTGGAATCAGTTGGGATGATCAATGGCGTTCCCACGTATGAATTCAATCTTGACACCATGGAGGACAAGCCATGGAGGAAGCCAGGAGCAGATATAACGGACTACTTCAATTATGGCTTTAGTGAAGATACATGGAAGGCGTACTGTGAAAAGCAGCGAAAACTCCGTACGGAAGCCAATGGAAATCTAGGCGCTTTAGGTGCTTTAGGACCTCTGGGCAAGACCGCTCATGTTGCAAAGGATCAGCCGATTGCGATCTCTACAGTTAATGAAAATAGTAAATATGCAGGTTTGTATTGGTATAAGGTTGGGTTGCACGACATTGCAGTATACTTTCTCTAGAAGAACAGTGCAGGTAGGGCTCTTCCGTAGCTGTTCTTATACAGAAAGACGGATACTGTTTGGCCATGGAAAATTAAACATTTGGTTTACAGGTGTGTATGTGTGCATGTGTGCGTGCGTGTGTAGATCAACAAATTAAGTTGATTTTGGTACCACCACCAAAATTAATACATTAATTTTTGGCCAATTTTTATAGTTCAATATGACAGTTTTAATCAGATGAAAAGATGTTTTTTTGGTACAAAGTTCAAGGTTACATCTTAAACCAGCAAGAATCTTCGCAGGAGATACTTACGTATAAAATTGAAACGGGAGATGATATAAGTGGCATATTACAACAACATTTATTTTAAGCCGATTGCTTAAGCTATGTAAAGCTTCCAAGTTCCAACTTTATATTTCAAAGGATGTTCTTGATGAAAATTAAAACATAAGGCAACATTTAAAAACTTTTCTCTTGAGATACCGGTGCGGGCACTAGGTAATTTTCTTTTTTTTTAATTGTATTCGATGAGTACCTTATATTCTGCTATATTCCATATGGATTTGTGTATTATTACATATTCTGTGTAATACATTTTGTATAGAATAAATTAACCAACCTCCAATTAAGGATGCACCGATGTGGTAAAATGCCGATTTCGATGTTGAAAAAACATCGGCCGATATCCGATTCTGATATCTCATGGTCCTATGTTTAAGAAAGTAAAGTGAAACCTTGAGTTACTTTTTTCATGGAATCAAAAATAATTATGAGAATTTCGCAAATAAAATTTAAAATTTCTGTAGGTCTAAACTTTAGCACCCAGAAGTTAATTATAGACACATCTGTTACAAAATGGTTTAATAAAATTTTGGATATCCGATGTTTTAACATCTGCTGCCTAAAACTGATCCGATGTTCCGATGACCGATGTGGCCAAAAAAGCCGATTTCCGATGTCCGATGCTAACATCGGTGCACCTCTACCTCCAATGACAGCTCTGCACTTGGCACTAACAATTATTTGTTTAATGGTTAGAGTTGTATTCTTTACTACTGGAACAACATTAAAGACTATTTAGGACTCCAAAAATGGTGTTGGCCTAGCTTGAGAAACAAACTCCTATTTTCAAGTAACCTAAAATAAAATGTGTGGTTATCTGGAGCTTTCATTTCTTACTTTGCATGTAAACCACACAGTTTAATTTACCTGGCCTTGCTTTGTTATAACAGACACTACTGCAATAGTTTGCCATAACATTTCTTTCCTCGGACGTCCGGGTGCAGTGAAGTCAGCCGAGATAGACAGGGTTTGCATGCTAGTTGGAGAAGTGTGCAATTTCATAAGGCCAAGGCCTTGAAAAGTTTGGAATTCTGACAAGTTGTCAATATCATGATCGAAAAGTCTGGAATTTTTGTACAATCATAATTTTCATCTACTCGAGTCAGGTAATATTACAAATAAAATATTTTTGTACCATAAAGGTGCCTTTAAAAGCCTTCACTCTTGTAAAAAGGCGTACTGGAATTTCGCAGTTACCAATACCAATTTTTTCTGTTGAAATTTGGCAATGGTTGCTCCTTTTCCATGATTTCCAGTATAATTTTTAAGTATAGAAACTAAATTTTTTCCTTAACTTCATGGTGGCTTGTTCAGCCCATATAGGCACGGAAATACTACTGAGACTGGAAAAGGCATGGAATTTGATTTAGATTATGAGGTACTAACCTTGACTACTGTAGTTCTGTTATAACAAACTCACGCTATGGTGGTGTTGAACAGTAACATTTTTGCTAAGGTTCGGTCGATTGATATCTGGTCTGCTAGTGATATTGGTAAAATATCAGTTTTCGTGCTATAATTTCGGCCAAAAATTACCTCAGTTTGATTTTCTAATACATCATTCAAAGTGTTCTTTCGAGAGTTTTCATAATGATGTTGCTGTAGTCGATAATTTCAGTCATTTTCAAGTTCTTTAGCAGAAACTAAAAGTACTTCCAAAAAGGGCATGTTATCACAACGTGCTGGCTTATATATAGGCTGACACTTGAGAAGTTGTTAACGTAATGGGCATTTAATCGAAAGCAATTAATTTTTGAAAATAGATAACATTATTTTAAAGGTAAAATTAGTTTTTACTTTTCCTAAAATACTTAACTTTAGTTTAATGCTAAAAATCCTTATATTTCACTTTAAGTTTAATTCGCTCACTACTGTGTGGGGTCCCTGCTCCTTCCCAGCAGGTATTGCCACAGGCAACCCTCACAACCGTTTGTAAAGCTATTTGATTCAGCGAGAGCGGGGACGGTAAGCGGCTTTTCACTTAGGGTAAGTAAAAACTAGTTTTATCTTCAAAAAAATGTTTTTAATTCTATCTGAAAATACTTCTCTTTTGTTTAATGCGGTTTTTGTCCAAAATGAGGCAGGTCTAACTGAACCCTGAGTCAAGTGCACAGACGAACCTTCCAATATTAAACCAATTTCAATAACAAGAAAGTACCCATCTGAAACACATCAACAGCTTCGTCAATCCATATTGCAGTTGTGGGTTATCACTTTTTCCCTACTCTGCTGCCAGCCATAACAGGTTCTTTCATATTGGAACCACCTATAGCCCCACCAACATCTCATAGGTAGTTAATAATAGAGGTGCTCGTAAGTTGTCATTTGCTGGCAGAAATAATATCGTCCAAGGGCATGCCACTCAAATACACTTCTCTCCTTGCTTAGTTCGGGCTTTCCACTAGTTTTCAGTAAAATAGGATTTACAAGATGTAGAAAATGCTGTGTAAGAATGGTAAAGTGCAGTTTGTTTATGTTTCAGGATTGGGTTTTAAGTGTCAGCTGGTTTATCAAAGTTAAATGTTAACCAAAATCTTGATTTCCAACTCGGGTATTTGAGGGAGTAAATTAAAGTCTCAATCAGTTTTGTAATTAACAAAAAATCTGATAATCGAAACAATTGACTTAACGTTGCCAATAACAATGATTAATGTTTTATTCCTGAAATAAAACCCCCAAAAAAACAAAAAAATGTTGCAACAAGAACTTAGTAGGCTAATTTCATGAAACTCAAATCTTAGCTATTATCTATCACTCCGAAATGTTGTTTTGACAATATAAATGTCAGTTTATGCTGAAGGTACGCAATTACGTGTGTTAAAAGGATTTTCGTCTTTCATTTTTTTTTCAGGTATTTTTTAAATCTACATTCACTTCAATTGATAGGCGTGGAGTTTCTTTGAAGTATTCCAAATTAATTTTGTTTTGAGAAACTTTACAACCTGCTGTCTTGATTTTATTTTTAATTGAGGTAAACATTGAAGTAAGTCAATAAAGCTAGAAGTGGCTATCCTGCCATGGACCATCTCAAAAAACAGACATTACTTAAAAGAAACCGTGTTCAGTCTATGCATACATTTTTTATAATTAAAAAAAAAATATTTTTTTTTTACAGTTCAGCTAGTCAGTTATGATTTTATTTGGTTTTATTCATACAAGTACAGGGTGGTCCACAAAAAACTGACGACCAACAATTTTCTAAGTCCAACTTCTCTATTTAGTACCCCTCAGAACCAGGAGAGGACAGAAACCTTCCCTTTTCTTTAGCTTTGATTTCTGTCCTCTCCTTGTTCTGAGGGGTGCTAACTAGAAAAGTTGTACTTCAAGAAAATTTTGGGTCGTCAGTTTTTTGTGGACCATCCTGCATAAAATCTAATTTAAATACATTTAGACAAAGACTGTTACCTATGGGCATCGTAAGGACATTTTGTAACGTGCCATATAAGTGTTAATAAAAAAAAAAACTTCTCGGACAAAATTGACTTGCATTGACAATAGACTTTTATTATCTATTGGTCAAACTTTCTATTGTTTGAGTTCAAGAATGCGTTGCAAATTAGGCTAAAATATTACTGTTCTCACCAATTTTTGGGCCTAAGTTGAAGCATAGCGTATGTCGTTGTGTAGATGGCACCCCTATTGCAATGTAGTGGTCTGTGCAACTATCATTTAAATCCACTAGTACACGTATCTCCTAGAGGCTGTTCATTAGCAAAGAGTCTAGGTTTCTGCTGTGGAAAATTGAATTTTTCAAGCACGTTACACTTATGTCGTAATGCTTAATTTTGTATTTTCTGTGACAAATAATATAAATTAGTAAACATGAAGCACAGAAAATTGACGCTCAAAATTCAAAAGTCAACACGAACTAACGATCACGAATTTTCGATAGGCAGATGACTAAAAAATTAAAAAATTTCTTCATCAGGCTGCTTCTGTTTTCTTTTGTTTACATCACTGTTGTCATGTGCTTCGTTGAGGTTTTGTTTAAACTCGGCGATTCACGTAACCTACTGCCTAACAACAACATCAACAAAGCATGTGACAACAGCGATGTAAACAGAAGAAAACAGTTAAAAGCAGCCTGATGAAGATAAGAGGATGAAGAAATTATACAGTATATTTTTAGTCATCTGCCTATTGGAAATTTGCTTTCATTAGTTCATATTGACTTTTGAATTTTGAGCGTCAGTTTTTTGTTCTTCACTTTTTCCAATAGAACAGTCAAAATGTAAATTAGTTGTATGCCGGCATAACATACGCTGGTTTAGCTGGTACCCCCAAATCCACACACCCAGAAGTAAGGTGAGACTTCTGAACTGGCATTGCATCATGTTCAATTTCGTGTAAAATCCGGGTTTCATATTTTTCAAACCCAGAAACCCGCGGTTGGCACTAGGGGCTGGTTTGGAAATATTAAATACCTCCAGTGAGGATAAAAAATATAGTTCTTCTTGAACGGTGTTTTCACCCAATCATCGTCTTTAGAAGCTCCGAGGTATACTAAAACAAATGGACGTTGCATTGCTGAGTTTTGAAATCTCGTGCTGGAGATTACCATCTGATTTAATTTCGTGGTTCGTGAGTATGCCCATATTCGTCTCGCTTCTTGGTTAACTCTGGTCGTACTGACTGCTACACAGAATGCACCAGAAATGTTCATAAGAGGAATGTTCTGTTTCTTGAAACGAAGAATGGCGAAGGATTCCAGTGCATGCAGACGTGAACTAGTTTTAGAATTGAGGTTAGCTATACTGAGGTCTTCTCCCATGCGATGGAGTGCTGCGTTCTCTTGTGGTGCAGTGCAATGCCATTGAGGTGATCACTGCTTAGTGTTTCTCCCAATGTGTTCTAGAATCTTGTCCTAGAATATCCTTTTTTCTCCAATGTGCACGGAATGCAGTAGACTGCGCCCTTACGGAACCCTTCTTGGGGAGGCAGTTGCAGAGAATCAGAATATTTTTTTTTTTTCGAGGGGAAGACGGGTTGAGGCTTTTTGGCCCTGCTACGAGCGGGATAGCGATGGAGGGCTGGTGAGGTGGGGAGGGTGCGGCAGAATCCGGCGAAGGTGGGGGAGAGTCAGCAGACGTAATGTTTAGTGCATCTCAGTACTTCTGAAGAAGGTGATCGGGTGTTATCACATTCCGCATCAGACACCATACTTTACGCACCTCTCAAAATAGCGAAAACCAGTCCACAATTTCCAAAATTTTTTGACAGGTTTAAAAAAATTAAAAAAAAATTTCTTCTGCTGTCTTCTTCAGGTGATGAAGTAAAAATATATACTAATTACATCACACTGTACTGTCCGATGCTGATTTGAACGAAAGCGCGTGCGTGCATAGCCTCCAAGAAATAGAAGGCCCGCATCCGCATCTAAACGTCTTTTCTTGCTGCTTCACTGAGCTCGGAGCCGCTCTGCCAGATCTCTCCTCACCAAATGCTGGATTGCTGGTGTCGATGGCGGTTGGCGGTTCATTAGCTCTCTCCCAGCCATTGTCATGCCTAACTATGGCTAGTGACTCGAGGCATCGTAAATGTTTATCACTAATGAACCTCCAACCACCATAGACACCAGCAATCCAGCATTTGGTGAGGAGAGATCTGGCAGAGCGGCTGCGAGCTCGGTGGAGTAGCAAGACAGATGTTTAGATGCGGGCCTTCTATTTCTTGAAGGCTATGCACACACATGCTTTGTTTAAATCGGCGTCAGACAGTACAGTGTGATGTAACTAGTATATATTTTTATTTCTTTATCACCAGAAGAGGACAGCAGGAGAAATTTTTAACAAAATATTTTTTCAAAGCTGTCGAAAATTTGTGGAAATTGTGGACTAGTTTTCGCTATTTTGAAAGGTGCGTTAAAGTATGGCGTCTGCTGTGGAATGTGAATCCATTGACTCTCAGTGTAATCCCATCCATTATGCTATATTTCGGGTGTTATCCCCGAAAATGTAAGAAGAACTATGTCTTTGATCTTCATTGTTGGTATTGTGTACTTCTTGTATTCTTTTGGACTTTTAAAATGCAGCATAGGTGGGTACCAATTGTTGACCAAAATCTAAGTTATTCTGCAAAAGTTGGGAAACCTGCTCAACTAATTTTTCCGCAAAAAAACGTAGAATGTCAGAAACCTAGTGTCGCTCCATCTTCCTTATGCCCACAAAATACTCTACAATATAACTAAAAAGACATTTTTCCTGTAAGTCTTTTTTTTTATGAATCACGGATCTTAAAATTTGCTAGGTGTAAGACTTTACAATTGCAATTGGGATCGTGCATTGTATTTTCACTTTTGTATGGTAAACGCAACAGTTACTTTCAAAGATCTTCAAATTGCTGTTGTCAGGTCTTCTGGGAAAGAAGGCCGGGCCACCTCCTGGACGAAAAACTTCTGGAAGCATTGATGTCATTGGAGCATCTACAACTACAAGTAGACGAGCGGCACTAACTGTACCGAAGGAAAACGCCATTCAAGTAAGTAAACAGTTTTGCCGAAAGTATCAAATGAACATTTATTTAGGACTACACTAAAAATAGGGCAGCATCTCTACCGACATCTGTGATGTACGTTTAGTAATTTTCGTGTGACGAATGAATTTTTTTTACCTATGTAAAAATCGTGCAATATCAATATTTCCATGTTCCCATTCAAAGGGTTTCTTTCCACTACTGCTGTCGCACTACTTACTAACTTACTAATCTGTGTCAACAACATGGCAGTGTATGTGTTTAATGTTAAGCCTATGTAAACTGTATGTTCTTGCTACTGTAGGTGTTATGTAACATTTATTAATGTTTATATAGGTGGTGACAGCAGACAAGAGAGATTACAGTCGCAAGCCGTTCGTCGATACTGGCATGCCGCCACCACCTCCAGGAGTTATTCCACCGGGTTTGCCTATTTTTCCTGACATGAGCATGCCTCCTCCCGGCATGCCCCCACCTGGAATGCCACCTCCTGGCTTGCCCCCTCCTGGTATGCCTCCTCCAGGCATGCCTCCCGGTGTCGTGCCCGCCTATGGTGAGCCCTTCGATGCCTACAACCGGGGTTACCCACCCCCACCTGGGATGCCACCCCCTGGTTACAATGCTCCATTTGACGGATCTTACTTCAATGGAAGTAATCCTGGTCAAGATCCTTACAATCCGTTTGAACCAACTGGTGATGGCCCGTGGGAGTCGCGGGATAGCTCCCGTCACCATAGAGTAAGTATACAAAACTCGTTGAAATCTTTGTACGGTTGGTCTGGTGGTTGTATATGTGTGGTCAGCATTCTTCAATCTTTAATTCACATATGGGATGTGTGGCTTGCAGGAGAGTTGTTGTACATCGTCTCCTGACGTAACTCCTGATACTAGTTCAAATAAATTTAAATGCATCAAGGGCTGCCGAAAACTTAAAACCAAACTTAAATATTTTACAGTGTGGCGCCCACAACACTAAGTCCAATCGTCAGCCAAAGATGGCCTTGAGCTGAGAGCCCAAGTTTAAAATAGTAATAAACCTAAGGGAACAGGAAAAATTAATAATGCAAAATTAATGAAATTACCTACCAATTTCATTAATTTTGCATTATTAATTTGTTCTGTTCCCTTAGGTTTATTATCTGGAAGGTGAACCATTGCCAGTAAAATTGTGCTTATTTGTGGTAATCACAATACTTTATACAGTCAAATTAAAATATTATTATTTTATTATAGAGTAATAAATTTTGTTTAAAACATCTTTTTTGAGCTTTTGTGATTCCAATTATCAAGTACTTTTGCCGGGATCCAGCCACCTACTACGTCATATAAGGTAGTGTTGTAAAAATCTGAATAATAGGCTGAACGTTTACCGTCAGGTTAAAAAAAACGATTAACGATTAATTTCCCCTTCCCTCCCCACCACCACCCCCCTCCCCCCCAAAAAAAATTACGGTTTTTCTAAGTCTAACCGTTTCGTGTCCAATGCCATTTTGTTCTGTCCGAAAACTCACTTTATATGACGTCACTTAAGGCTGGGCCCCAATGCATTCAAGGTTAATTTTCTACGAATGGACCAGTCGGAGATAGCGATACTGAAGGAGTTTCAAACTGAGAAGTTAATGCGAGGAATACAGGTAGTGATATAAAAGTGCATGACATCATTCATTGCAGGCAAGGAAAAGGGGATTCCTAGCTTTCGAACGCAACCAAGAAAGCAACAGATTTTACTAGAACTTCGATGTCTTGCATTAAATTTAGTTGTATCAGTTATAAACTGCTGCAGCTTGGAAAATAATGATAAGTGTAAATCATAATTAACGAATCTCTTCTTCCTAGCTTTGCAGTAACTTTGCGTACATTGCAGATCAGAAGGTTAAAGGTTAAAGCAGTCAACGATAGCTTAAGAGATTGGATATGGAATGTGTTCCTTTTCGAGTGTGGGTTATCTATGTGAAAGGTAGTGTTCATAGTACTTTCAAAAATTGATTTCAAAAATAAAATTGATCAATATTTAAAAGGAGGTTCTGTTTGTGTTAAACGAAAATTGCTAAGCGTTTAATCCTCAAGAAGACGATTATCGTTTAAACGATTAATCGGCACAACCCCTTAATATAAGGGCCGAGTTCTACCAGAGAACTTGTTCTCGCAGGAGAATCGATGTTCGCAATGTAGAATCCAACGAAACTGTTATGTTTACTTCCCGGCCACGTCCCTGGCGCGGGTGGGTCGGGCTGGCCGCAAAAGACAGTGGATTGGAAGTGCGAGGAAGCAGGAACTGACCCGACCGGAAGTGATGTAAAAATTGCATAAATTAAAGGTAAATTTGGTGCAAATGAGGAAAAATCAAAGTGCCGAAAATAAAAGGGGCATCCCATAAACACAGTTTCGTTGGATTCTTCTCTTAGAACTTTGATGATTCTCCTGCGGGAGCAAGTTCTCGGGTAGAATCATAATTTTTAGTTCGTCCTTCTTCCAAATTCCAGTATAATTCATAGTTTAAATTAATTTCTAACCACACATGCCTTAGTAAATATCCAGTGCGATTGACGATTGACAAATCTGCTTTGAGTTCCATTTTGCGGAATCGGGCATCGGATTTTGTTGCCATTAGGGCTGCAGATAGGTCTATGTGCAGGACTAATGGCAACGGAAACCGATGCCAACTTCCGTAAAATTATGACAAAAAGTGTATTTGTCGATCATTAATTAGTAATTACCCTGGATTAGGGATGTGCGAGTACAACAATTTTAATTCGAGTCGAGCCGAGACGAGTTTGCAACAGAAGAATCGAGTATCGAGCCGAGTTCGAGTATTTGATGGAAATATTTTGTATGCAAGTTTCCCTTTAACCCCTTTAATTTGTTAAGCTAATAGGAACAAAGATGGTGCTTAATTGACTGTGTGGGTCATGGTTTTCCAGTTTTTAGGAAATAACTTGAAAATGGTTTCAGCTGTTGACTTTTAATCTGCACCACTGGAAAGCTCTCGTCGAGACGTTCGATTTGGTATATTGGAATGTCAAAATCGGTCAAAAATTGATGAAGTTATCGCATTTTTGCCGGATTCTAGTTTTTCGAGTACGGACGCGAGCAGCAAGCCGAGTTCGAGTAAAAGTTTCATACTCGGGTCGGGTCGAATTTTTCGAGTATCGCACATCCGTATCTTGGATGTTTAGGAGGGTTTGTGTTGTTGGAAATTCTTTTCAACTATGAATTACGTTGGAATTTGGAGGAGGGACAAGCTAATACACTAAATGTGTGAATTAATGAGACTAAAGGCATTGCGTTTTTGCTAGACTGAATCCAGATCATGCACGTGATTGATGGCTTAATATCCCCTTATCTGTGATGGAGTAAACAGGCTAGAGTAATCACGCTATTTAAAGTTGGTTTCGTTAAATGTATGAAGATTTTAGTTAATTTTGCTGCTGATATAAGGGAATAAAACGTTGACTTTGTTGTATGTTTGAAGCTGTTGCTCAATTTCTAGAAGAAAAATTCTTGTTTACTTGCAGGGGAGGGAGAGTGCGGGGGTATCAACAATAAACAATATAAGATCAATCCACGTTTTCTTCACTCATCCTCAACATACCGTTTGGTATTCGCTAATTTTTGTTGCTTTGAAGGGGATGGAAAGTCTCTACCTGCAACCTTCTTCAGACTCATTTTGATCGTGAGTTTCTTCGGCCTACATCATTGCTGTTCTGCTTGCCAAAATTTTTTCGCACGTATAGCCTTCGATATTTCTTAGAAGTGCACCCCACTCTCTCAAGAAGCGTTCCGTCACGTCAGTGTGCAACATGTATTGAATAATAGGCATAGCTGCAGCCTCGATGTTCATAAGCTATTTTGTCTCCCCGGTGTGCCTGAATTGCCAGCGATTCCACTCTCTGAGGTGGCTAGCTCTTGAAGTATTTGGAACAAGCAAGGTGTTTGTACCTTCCCAATCGATATGGTGTCCCGTGTCCATGTAGTGAACTGCAACGCCGTTTTCTTCCATCTTATTTCTCTTGTCTGCCATATGTTGCTGCACTCTTTTTTTTCACACCCTTTTAGTCTCTCCTTTGTAGCCCGAAGAAGGTTGTAGGAAGAGACTTTCCATCCCCTTCAGAGCAACTGAAACTTTGCGAATACCGAACGTATTTTATGTTTGAGAATGAGAGAAGAAAACGTGGATCGATCTTACGAATTTGCTGGACACTCTCAAAGTAAAAATCAAAGTTTTGATATTTTTAAACTACACGATATCTCACCTTAAAGCATTATGGGGGGGGCCCCATTTAATATGTTATTTACGGTAATTACAGCTGTCGGTTGATTTATAATTTATTTCAGCCAATTTGCTTCAGAAAAAATAGTTCTTTATTTTGAGCTAAAAGAAGAGTTGCATAAAGTCTGTAATTTAAAAACTCCGAAGAAAATCTCATTTGCTAAAGGCCTGATGAAGACAGTAGGAAGTGATTAAAAATAACACCTTAGGCCATTAAAAAAAGAAAAGTGGTTTTCAGGCCCCGCCCGTATCTTTTTTTTTTTGACGGGAAATAAAAAGAAGCGACTCGGTAGAAATAGCAGTACAGATAAAAAATGGTCTTTATGAGAAATAGAAATATGCTGTACCGATCAGCAGCTTTGCTTCGAATCCGTTCAGTAGGGAAATGTCAACCTTGCTGATCATTTGCTCGATCCAGGTGGGAAGGAGGAAATTTGTTTCTCCATGTTGCAATCATGAAAAAGACCTTCGCTGCTAACAAGTTGATGCTCAGAAATTACACTTAGGCCTAATCGAAATGATAGAACAGGAGCTGCTAATTCTTGATGTCAATTATTGCAAATATGATGATGTTGAAAATGAAATAGGATAATATCCGTATGACAAGTTTGAGAGTGTTCTCAAATAAGATTGGGTTGGTACTGGTAAAATACGATCGTTTTGATCGGCAATGATTGGATCGGTACAGCCTTAAAAATTACCATTCTTGTTGTTAAATAATCGTATGGCCACAAGGTATGCAAAATTATGAGGCAGTTTCCTTTAGTTTACCCAAAATAAAAAATAATTACCCAAAGTGTAAGGAAAAGTTGGGTCAGAAATAAAAGATACAATTCTGCCCACCCGCACTGATTTTTTTTAGAAAAAGGCATGATAGTAGGTGTGAACGCAATGCTAAAAAAACGTTGGGAGTTACATGGAATGTAAAAGTTTGGCCACCTGCTGAAATTTGTTAGTTAGGTAGGTTTATTCAATACTAGAAGGGGGGGGGGGGGCAACTCGGGAGGCCGCCATCTTGGAAAATGGAGGCCTGAAAACGGTTTTTTTGATTTATCTCAAGAACAGTAACTCCAATCGAAAAAACTTAGAATATCAAAATTGTTCAGAACAAGCTTCTGCACAAAACATATTCCCATCAACTTTTTTGTAGACGCAACGGTTACCGTAAATCCCCGCAAAGAAGCCCATGGGCTAATAAACGAAATAATGCGTTTTTGTAAACGACACTAATGGCTAAAATGACTCTCTTATAAGCCCAGGGCTTATATGCGAAAGACGTTTTTTTTTAATATTCGTACTAGTTGTATAAAAACTCGCACTGTTTATTAAATAAATCGTTAAGTATTCCTTAACGTTTTAAGAAGTGAGTTAAAAAAACTCCCCACCCCATAGAGTTAGTCACTAACGAAAAATTTATTTTTGCGAAAACTATTCGACACAATTATTTCAAAGTTACTACACGCACGCAACAGATATTCATTAAGGTGCACAGACAAATTCAAATAAATGGCTTTTATGTTTCAAAGAAACTTTTTTTTTTTAATTACGTGCAGTAATGAACTAAAATTGAAAATCTCCGTGTTGACAAAAAGCATCCGAAAGTCGGAGTTGTTAGGCTAAAAATCGTTCCCACCTGATAGGCGATAGTGTGAAGGTTTATTGGTTCCTTTTCCATTTTAGTTTTGCGTCATGGCTGCCGTTTTAATTTTTTAATGCTGTGAAACATCATCTTTCTTGTGATTTTCAACGATGAACTAAAACACAAGCGCTCATGTGAAATCAGAAGGAAGCGGCGGCGGCCATGCTGAAATCATGCATCAGCCAATGAGTGTGCGCCAAATCGGTTACGTGATGCCAACCGGCCAATGAGGAAGCGCGATCTTAAAATGCTTTGGAAAGTTAGTTTGAAACAGCCAGAAACGGCCTACTACAATCCGCCTAATTGGCTAATGCCAAATGGCCATCGAGAAAATATCTTTAGAGGCCTGGATTGAAGGGAATTCCAGCTTTCCAACGAATACCAGATTTTCATGATTTTCATGTAGCAGCCTACATATTTAGTTGATGTTTACTGCTTTAGCTAAAATCACGGCAGTGATGGGCTCACATACGAAAGACTATGAGCAAATCTAATTGCCAACTGCACGTTTTTTTTTATTTTTTTGTTTTCAGTTGTTTGATATAGCAAGTTCAAACGACATAAACTTGGCGGAAAGCCTTACTAGTTTTGTTTAAGACAGATTTTGCTGGTGTCTAATTTACTGGTGCTTTTTAAATCCTGGCAGCGATGAGCTAACATAACGGTGCCCATCCCCCCTCCCCACAATACCAAACATCACCTAATACGGCATACAGATTGCCTTGGGTTTTGGTATATTAATACATCAGTCCCCCCCCCCCCCCCCGTAAAATTCAAGTGAGGAGTTGCTCCTTACTGAACTTCCCTATAGGCAACACGTGCCAACTCGTTTCTAGTTTTAGCTACTCTGTACAAAAGCCCTTTTTACGCCCCTCAGTGTTGCCCTGAACTGCCAAAGGATGTGAGCTCACGACTTCTCTTACCAGTGACGTGCATGCGAGGCGAGAAGGAAAGCAACCAGAACGATCAGAGGTAACGTTTAACTTATATCGTACGCAACAATTTTGCTGCCAAAAGGGGTAGAAAACACCGCTTATTAAACTTTGCTTTCCAGCTGACTGGATGATAGCAATGATTAAACAGTATTCATGGAAATTCTTCGGCTGGGCGCGCGACAAACTTCCATGGAAAAGAAAATTTGTGGCGAAAATATGATCCGAGTTTGCCAACTGGAAATTGCAGGGAAACGTTTCCGATTCACAGTCAGGG
>JAHWFP010049494.1:44264-76105 GCA_023313725.1 Lithobius niger | reverse complement strand
TATTGTGAATAATGTAAATAAGCTTCTTGTGGTGGCCTGAAGAAGATAGGTGGACTATTTTTTCCATCTTTAGTCAAGCAGCCTGTCGAAAATTCGCAAATTCGGTAGGATTTGTGTCTTTTTGAATTGGAGCGTGAGTTTGTCTTCTGGAGTGATGAAAATATAAGTAAAAGTAAAATAATAATAAAGTAGTATAATAATGAATTACTGTATAGCATCCTGTGGTCAACATTGCAAACTATTACTCGCAAGCTGGGTGATGTGAATTGTTTCTACTATACAGACTAAAATTATTATTGTTTTGACCACTACTAGTACCTAGAGTAAATTTGGAGGGAAATTGTTTCCTGATTGATAAGCAGTTCCTTGGGAGGCATAACTTTCCTACATACCCTAAACATTTTCTGAAAGGGAGACTAAAAATATCTCTCTTGGCGGCTCTTTCAATTTTGAAAATGCAATCTCTTCTTTTATCGGACCAACCTTCATTTTCAACACGTCATAGTAAAGGTAATTTAACGTAGAACGTGTTATTTCGTACATGGTTTTACGTACAAACTCGAAAATATAGTAATTAACGGTGTTTATGGCACACTTACTTCTTCGCAGAATCCTCCTCGCTCTGTTACCAATGGGATCCCTTCCCTACCGTACGGCACATTGTAACTAAGGCTACCGATCCAATCCTTGCCGATCAGAGCATGATCGGATCGATCGGCAAAAGATCATATTTTACCAGTGACCACTCCAATCTTATTTGAGGAGAACACCCTCAAACTTGTCATATAGATACCTCAAACTTATACAGATACTATCCTATTTCATTTTCTACATCGTGTTTGTAATAATTGAAGTGAAGAATTAGCAGCTCCTGGGCAATCATTTTGATTACCTACTAATTGTAATTTTTTAGCATCAACTTGTTAGCAGCAAAGGTTTTGTCACGATCCCGACATGAAGAAACAAATTTCGATCACTTAAGTTATCTCTGGACGCCATGCTTCCCACCTGGATCGCACAAACAGTAGTGTTACTTAAGAAAACCCTCATGTGCACAATATTATCGTTATGATTGAATTGCGCAAAAGCTTTAATGTTTCCATTCGTTCTGCCCGCTATGATATGATTGTTCGGCGAGGTTTACATTTCTCCACTGATCGGATCAAGATCGGATCAGAAGCAAAACTACTAATCGGCACAGCCTACATTGCAACCAATGTCACATTGCATAATTAATTACCATGGTAATATGTGCACCCTTACATCACTTCTGGTCCTACTTCCTCTCCCCACTCACTCACCTCCAGGTGCATCGTTCTTTTTCTTGCCGCTGGCACGGAAACCATTTTTTCCTGGTTTAATCTGTCATGTGTCCTAAATAAGTTAAAGATTTAGGTAGTAACAGCACTAACATCAACGGATCTCAGTTCTCAACCTAACCTTTGCAGTCGCATAGTGCTGGTGGTGGCGTATGGAATTTTATTCTAGTTGTCAGCCCATGTAACCTTGAAAGAGGATACAACTAATGTCTTACTATCAGCAAAATACCTTCAGTAATATGTGCTAAAATCGCTTATTTTATGCTTTTCGTTGCCCAAATTATTTTTCTTGTTTCTCCAATAATATAGTACCATCTAGTTTCCACTGGGGCGCTGCTTCACATTCCTTATAATGCAAGTAGCATCTCGTCATATCGCTTGGGCACCAATGAGTAAACATCGTGCCAGTTTGTTTTAATGTAAACAGGTGCTTTTTTGCTTTGGCCATCATGCCTGAGAAGCAGATCAAAATATTAACTTCCGGAACATTTCCTTCGTGTAATCACAAGAAAACTCAAAAGATCTCCATCCTACCTGCAGGAATTGCCATAAATGCAACTTTGACGACGTAAAGTGCAAAATTTATGTTCTTCACAATAATATTTCAATCAAATGACCCGCTACACATGGAAACATTCCGACCAAAGGGAAGCACAACGCAGTAGTTCTGTTTCACTTATTCGAAGTCTCCCACTCCATAGACTGACTCCGACAAGGTACAAACCAACTTTGATTTGCGCCTTGAAACATGAGTGTTGAATTAATCCCAAAATGCCAGTTGTTTTCTCCAAGGGAACAGCTAGTGACAAAGCAGACGATGCCTCTGCTGCTCGTTCTGTTCACTGATCTTTGCTATCCAAAAAAGATAGCAGCACTGGTGGTCTCATAGTAGCACTGATATAGTGGTCTCCGCAACGTGCAAATCTGCTGTTGCACATGTAAATGTCAAAATAACACAGTTCAGGCTGTTTTGTCGGTATCGATGACTAATCAGACTACAAGTTCAGTGTTTTTGAAAACCGTTTTTTCTTTTGCTTGGAAAATACTATACCTGTTAATTTTTGCATTTATGCTCTCTTACCTTGAGATTTGTAACTGCGTCGATTCGCCCAGTTTCTCAAGCCAACTGCGCCGGCGCAGCCCTCCTTATAAATAAAGCTCGCTCGAAAACATTCACATCTTTTGTTGTCAAGGTGGCCTGTTGAACAGTCACCTTTACCTTGACTCCCGACCAACGCATTCGTTCCAGTTGCGCTCTTGCCATTCTCCCCGTTGTCCATCGATCTTCCGCGGCTGACGTTAGACCCAACACCGCCGCAGCCTCGACTTGGATCCCTCCTGTTTCCTGATCCGGGACCTTCCCTGCCGACTACAGCCCCACCACTCCACATTCGCATTCTCGCCGTCTGCAGCGCCACCACTCTAATGGATTTGACAATACGCATTCGGGGTGCTCGTGCATGCAAACATTCACACCATTGTCATCCCCAGGCTTCCCCCACCGGTTGATTCCAACAATGAATGTGACCGAAGCACAAAACGCCTAGCTCCGCTTTGGTGCACACTCAAGATGATCATCACATTGGAACCAACATCACCCCCAGTTTCAAATGTGGCTAATCCCACATATTGAGTGACCATTCAGACGCACTTCACGTTTTGCCTTTCCTGTGGGAACATCACTCCCCAACCTGATGTTTTTCAACCTGACAACCTGTCACCACGTGCTGCTCTTGCCGTCTCAGCGTAACTCGGCACGTGACGACGCTATGCTCACACCGCATCGAGTCTCATTTAGGGCTAACCAAACCCACGTATCAGGTGAAGTACTTCCAGATTCCACCTGTTTCAACCTCGACTCGTCTCTAACGTAACTTGGTGCGTGATGAGACACACTCTACTCGAGGTGCACTTGTGGTGGGATCGTAACTTGGCACGTGACGACACTGCGGTCACCCCGCATCGAGTCTCATTTTGGCATCCCACACTCCACCTGAAGCCCTCTTGCTGTCTGATCTTAACTCATCAGTGAAAATTATACACTAGAAATAACGTAGTACAGTAAGCCACCTTTATGCACTTACTGTACTACGTTATTTCTAGTGTATTATTTTCGCTGATGGCTAATTTCCAATTTTCTGAATATTATTTACAGCGATTAATGTCTATTTATTTGATCTTAATTCGGCACATGACGACGCTATGCTCACACCGCATCGAGTCTCATTTGGGGCTAACCAAACCTATGTCTCAAGTGAAGTTCTTCCAGATTCCTCCTGTTTCGACCTATTGACTCGTCTCTAACGTAACTTGGCGTGTGATGAGACACACTCCACTCGAGGTGCACTTGTGGTCGGATCGTAAGTTGGCACGTGACGACACTGTGCTCACCCCGCGTCGAGTTTCGTTTTGGCTAACCTCCCACATTACGAGTGAAGATCGTCCAGATTCCGACTGACTTCAACCTGTCGACTCATCTCAATCGTAACTTGGCACGTGATGAGACACGCTCCTACCTAGCATTGCACTTTCAGTCTGACCGTATTACAGCGTGATGACACAAACTACGCCACAAATGAAGCTCTTCCAGACCTGCCCCTCCCCCCCCCCCCACCTGTTCGATTGTTCGATTGCACACGGTGAGACCTTCCTCACCTGCATCTATTCTCGTTCGTGGTTACCCAAACCCATGACACATGTAACACTCTTTCAGTTTTAATACCCTCCAAACTCGGAGCCACATCTCGACCGACCACAAGAACCACCACGAACTCGTAGGCACCACACCGGTTTTGACGTCAATAAACAAAGATTAAGGATGACAACACGTTCAAGCACACAATAGGGCGGCACTTGCATTCACATTCAGCCCACACAAACATTCATCCGGGACGCCAGCCTCTACATTCACACCAATCCATGAAAGAGACGATGGCACTCGCATCATTGGTCGACAAGGGAACCTGGAGCCACAACATTGGCATTTGCATTGACACTCGCATTCACACTTACAGTGAGCTTCAGGGAACCATGGAACAGTCATTTGCATTTGCGTTCATTCCCGAACAGGAATATTTGCATTTGCATCCACTTTGGCAAGATCCCCGAAATTGTCCATCAACCATCATCCATGGCAGCAACACCCACACCCTCAATCAGCCAGGACAGCATCCAACTAACGGAGCTCTCGTCAACATTCATTGGAAAATGCAGACCCCCCCCACCTCACCCCCCCCCTCAAAAAAAAAAAACAATGGGGAGGAAAAGGTCGAAAGATGGAGGCCATTTGGACCCATCACAACCGTACTGCCCCGGTGCCGAACTCCATCAAGCCACCAAAACACCGACAGCATCAAGCTCTTAATCTCCAACGATCGGAAAACCCATCCTCTCATCCTCACTCTTTTTCACAGCCGGCCCCCCCCCCCCATTGCTAAGCAACGTCTTGGCTCCTTTAGCCGGCAGCTTTCAGCGGCCGCGAAGACCCTCCTTTCTTCCCGCCTTGTCGTGCGTTCACCTCGTGTAGTCAGCTACGTCGCAGAGTCCATCTAAAATGACATCCTCGGACGAAACACCAGAAGTCAGTGACAGAAGATCTCTTGCCCTGGACAGTGCAACAGATTTTAAACATCGAAAAGCCATGATTCCGGACCCCGGTTCCTGCCTGTGCTCCGGACTCGGTAAACCAGGACGTATTGACACCCATAAGGTGTGTCAAAAACACTGCAAGTGTGATTATTACAGCAACCCCTGCCCAACGTGCGTACAGATATCACCCACCACGTAGAAGAGGATCGGAAAACTACATACGGCATCAAAAAACCGATCCACGCAAGCAAAAAAACCAATGATTGTTGCTGAAAAAGTCAAAACGCATTCCGTCACCAACTGTTCAAAAACCGAAAGCGAGCTTGAAGAGTCTCCAGAAACCAAACCCAAGAACTCCTGGCTGAACGCGTTTAGTTTCTCCTCTGAAAATCGGAACGCCATCTCCAATGAAGTTCCTTCCGAGATCATCTGTGACGTCATCGTCGGAGTATAACTTACCGGTACCAACCCGGTAACCCATCGATACCAACAGTCCGAAACTTAGTGTGCATCACTGACCCCTCAACTGAAGACAGCAGGGATGAACCGTTTCCTCTCTGAATCAACAAGACAAGTGAACCTTTAAGACAAAACGAGGCTCAACGTCACACGCAATCCGACACGTCCCACCAGGTCACTCCCCATTACACATCGGACACCGAAACTGATCGAAGCCAAAACAATCGTCACCCACCAATCAAAAGTCCCCATCACCAAGAACGGCCATCCAATTGGACCAGAAGAGAACTCCCAACACCTCCCGGTTCACCTGGTTCATCACCTCCTGCCTCTTCAAAATCACCAGAAAGATTAGAAGACCAACCAGAAGGCATCACGGAAGAAACGATCACTGACAGCCAACCTCACGACTCCAAATCGTGCATCTCACCAACAATGTTACTAAGAAGTCTGATATTAACCCCTGTCAAGGAACAAATGCTCCTTCAAAACTACATTGTATTAGAAAATGAATTTCTAAAGCAGAAATTAATTGCTCAAAACGCGTGCAGGTCGTTCAAGAAACTATTGTTCGAAACAACGACATTAAAACTAACTGAAGCACTGCAACAGAAACTACCAAACAATGAAACAGGCATTGCCTGGTCCATGGAAAAGATTGACTTTTCTCATGGCTTCCATCCAACCTACCGAGGCCAACTTCCGAACGAACACCCAAATCTTCGTCAATTAGACCCACACATCTGCAAACCGAATTACGACTACTCCAAACTAACCTGGTAACACTGGTCATACCCTTTGGCGACCTGCCCTTGGATAAACCCAAAGAGGAGCTTCCATCACAGCAACATCTTCTCGGCGCCACAATGGACAATGAATTCACAGCCTCTTGGTATCACATGGCCAGCACTTGCCCACCGAACCACGTCTATGGCTTCAGTGTCTGGCAATTTGACAATAATTACCAGGCACAACCAAATCTTGGTGGTATCCAGCCCTACACCAATTCAAACACTCTGAACTTACCATGTGTTAACTGCACGCTCAGGGCAAAATATCACGCCTACGGCTTTCACCAAAAATCTCATATCCAATAACCTTTCGAACCTGACAAGATTTCTCCCACCCATTTCAAATAGTTTTCCGGCCCGCTGGGTGAGAAACCATTTGAATAAAAAAAAAAAACAAAAAAAAACCCCGATGACGAAACCCATTTGGCAAACCAACTCTAAACACGTCCTCACCCGGGAACCCCCCCCCCCAAAAAAAAAACCCCTCTGAAATCAAATCTAAAGTAACATCAAACCATCAACCAAATAGATGAAATGAAACCTTCGAACAACACTGATGCCTGAGGTCCATCACCATAGGTAGAACACCACCCATAATGAAACACTTGAAACATAAAGTTCACACCATCTCAGCTAATTGGGAACCTACCACACGAAGAAGAAGGACATCTGGCTACAATCATTCTCCACCGCCAGTAAAGAAATCTTGACCCACGAACGAAGACGTCTACCAAGACACCTGCACAGGTAAACAATTCACCTCTCTCTAAATCTCTAAACGTTAAGTCGAATGTTATCTGCACCTCCCCCCCCCCCCGAAACACAAATTCCATAAAAAAAAAACGAGGATTCGTCGCTCCAAACTGCGGATCCCATCTCATAACCCTAGGGGACTCATTCAGAACGTGCCCACCACCAATTCCGATGAGGTCAACCGTTAATGCAAAAATTAACAGGTATGGTATTTTCCAAGCAAAAGAAAGACAAATTTGTCGATCCCCATGAAGGCTGGCTGAAATTTGTTTCTGTTGCTAAGGAAAATACTATAAAAACCCACCCTACCTCCCCTCTTGAGTCACCTTCTGACGAATCGAGAGAGAACAATAGATGCGAATGCTTTCGAGCGAGCTTTGTTTATAAGGAGGGATGCGCAGGCACAGTTGGGTTGTGTAGCTGGGTGTATCGACGCAGTTACTAATCTCAAGGTAAGAGCATACATGCAAAAATTAACAGGTATAGTATTTTTCAAACAAATTTCAGTCGGCCTTCATGGGGGCCGGCAAATTTCTCTTTTATTTACTTTTTTCATTTCTCTTCTTTCCTTTCGGCAGTGGGCACGGGAATCCGCCTGCAGACACAGTGACACCGTCAGCCCCGCCATCTAGCGACGCGCGCTTCAATCATTGCTCATCCAAGAATAAAAGAATGAAGGATGCGCCATGTGACACCGCCGGTGATGCCACATTCAAATCCATCAAACCATGTTTGACGATCAGCAAGAAAAAGCACGATCGTCACAAGTCTCTGCCCAGAAACATGCCATCTACAAATAATAAAGATGTGCATTCTTCCCCACATATTCTGTTGTTGGGGAAGTTCAGTCAGCATTCTACACTGGAACGTTCCGCCGGTGGGATGCTTGATGAGAGCAAAAAGATCACGTGTTATAATATGGTCAGCCACGGCAGCGGAGGCGAGGTTGACAGATCTAAAACGACCATTTCGCCACGCATCGAAAAATGTGCTAAAAAGGTGACGCCACACAACCCCAAAAAGAGAGAGAGCACATTAAGTCCAAATCATCTTGTCTCATGCTGATGCCAAAAGAGAGAAACATAGCCTTGACAAGATAAGACTTGAAATGAAAAAAAAAATTTCAGTAAGAATCGTTCACAGACCCCTAAATAACAAGGCAGATGAAATCGCTTGACATTAAATTGCGAAATCATTGAGTAAAGAAGTTCGGAAGTAGCACAAATTCAAATCAGTCGGGACACATCATCACCATGACGCCATGACACAGAATTTGGATGACGCTGACACCGCTTCAAAATTTTAAGCCACATAGCAGAAAAAACGCAGTCCCACAGTAAGACGGAAAGTCGAGATTTAAGAAATCAAGTAAATGACAATCAGCGTAAAGGTTTTTCGTCTTCCCATGCCAGCTGCCCCTCAAACAGAAAATTGGAATTAGATGATAGCGGAAATTCCTTTCCGACTCATCCTCTAGCTATTCCTGCTATTCCATTAAGGATTTTAACAAAGCAACAACAAGCTCTGATTACTGTATTCGTCGCAGCCACAAAAAGCGAATTTTCGATCTTTGTCGTGTAGCCCCTCTTCCAGCTCCACCGAAAGTAACAATGATCAGTTTCATAAATGCAAATCCTCTCATAGAAATTTCTGGGCTGATGATGTTTACGGTGAAGGTTCTGCCAACTCGATCTTCCACTATATCCATAAAACCAAGTTCTGTAAGAAGTCTTACCCCCCCCCCCCCCGACGAAACTGATGATCCTCCATGGAGACATATGATAATGCTGAATCCGGATCATCTTCTCCAATCGCAGGTCTCTTAATGTCAACTCCTTCACAAAGAAAGTGAAACCCGAAAGGGTTGTAAATGAATTGCTGTGTCAGAACTGTTTCCTCCCCATGATCCGAAGAAGGGAAAATATTTCTTCATGTCGGTCAGAGACAAAGCCCTTCGAAGAAGAAATTCACAATCTTCGAAGCAGCTGAGTATTATCCCGAAAGACAACACATGGAACTTAACTCCATCCTGAAGGTTCCGGCTTTGATCAAAACACCTTTCCATCCATTCGATGAAGACGAGGTAATCCTTCGAAGCGGAATTAGAGCCAATTCCCAGGCAGATGTCGCTTGCTCTGAAGACATTCTTGGAGGAACACCCTGAACTGGAAGAGGAGCCAGTCTTAGAAGACTGCTTCCAATTGATGAAGAGAGCTTCATTTTTTTTCAAAAGAATGCTTTCAATGGGGAATTACGATCTCTTTTGAACATGGTTTTTAAGAAACGAAACGCTGTTCTCAAGTCAACGACTGACATCCTCACTGACATCACTGGCAAATTCAGACTTCTTCCACTCCATAACTCTTCTTCAACAGCTAACTCCTTGAGATCACCCTAGATCTACAGAACAAAACCAAGGCACCAAATCGCAAACAGGAACCTTCAAAAAGAAGTCAAACTCAGGGGTAGGACCCTTTTGCAAGAGCTTTTGCCCTGACTCTGGAACCAACTGTCAACAGGATCACAATGGACAGGGAAAGAAGTCGAACTATGGACTTCCCAGGCTAAAGCATCACATGTTGGCGAGGAAATAAATCAGAAGAGACACTTAGTAGTCCAGTCAACGAAGGCTCAAATTTGGCAAATGGTGGAATAAAATCCCAAAGTCTTGAAACTTTGCAAGGTTGTTCGGGGAGGTCTAGTAATAACTACATCAAAAGTCCTGATGATTTGGAGGTGAGCTGGCTTCGCTAGACCACAAAATACCCCAAAATAGGTCACTTTTTATTCATTTTCCGATCATATCTTGGAATCTGTGGGTCCTACCAGAAAACTGCTCCCCTACATAAGTTAAAGGGGACAAAATTTGCCACAAAATAGTTTCTTTACATTTTTTTTATCTAGCACTATACTTTACGAGATATTAAAGCTCTAAATTTGAGAAATCTCAGTGATTGACAAGAGATCTGCTATACGGGGTGCACATAGATTAGGTGGACCGACCCTAACCGCATTTAAGTTACTATATCAATCATATAACATCAAACACTTATTTACCACTATACATATTTATTTGTTACATCAGGTTACTACATATAACATCGAATCTTAACTTCAAATACATATTTAATAACATCTAATGAAGTCGAAGTAAACGTCCTCCTGAAGGTTATCGTCCTGAACAGTTGGTGTCAGGCTATTCAAACAGTCACCATGGCAGTTGTGGCAGATAGCAGTGCAACTCACGCTTATTTTCCTGCACCCACACTTGTTTCCACAACCTATGGTGCATCTGCTAAATATGATGTTGAGGGCAGCTTCAGGGGCAACAGCATCTTTGGTTGCAGTGACATTCTGACTACACTCCCAACCCCAAATTGCAGCTGGTATAGCTCATTTCCGATCTAGATTGGCATGGTACCTATGCAAGTTGAGGGACGTTTAGTAGTAGAAACTGTCTACTGACTCAAGAAAAATCTGTGTCCTGCCTCCGGTACATCATTTTCAATCTAATGAACATAAGGCCAGGCTGATCAAGATGCCTTCCTCCAAACTAAATGGCAAAGGAGTACAATACCTGATGATCCTGACAATCTAATTGTCAGGAGCGTCATCACCAAAGCGAGTGACAGTGACAATGTAGCCATTGTTGGGGAAGATGTAGATGTGTATTTCTTACAGCTCGAACAGCTACACACCGAAATATATTCTTCTATAAGCCCGGTAATAGAAGGATAGGAACACAGGTATTATCTTCAACCCAGCAAAACAGAAGGGCCTCAAAGATCTCGTACTATTTGCTCATGCATTCACTGGGTGCAACAAGACATAAGCTTCCTTCATGAAGGAGAAACAAGTTGTTTACAAGCTGCTGTTACAACGTGAGGCATTGCGTTCAGTAGCAGATGTGTTCAACCACTCAACTGCCAAGTATTAACATGTAGTATCGGAGGTAGATCACAGTTTTTCTCGACTCGCTACTCCTACTCCAACACCCGTCAACTTGCATAGGCACCATGACGTCACAAAGTCTGCCTCCAACATGAAGTCGGAGCTACTATTCATCCCTCCCTCAGATGGTGCAGCTTTACAATGCTTATTTCGTGTTTTCCACCAACTGCAACTATGGATGGGTAATGAGTTACCAGCTAGCTGCACTTTGGGGTTGGGAGCCTAGCAGAATGGCAATCTTGTACCTACTGCAATCAAAGATGCTGTAGCCCCTGAGGTTGTATTTTGCAGATACACCACATGTTGTGGAGACAAGTTTCGGTGCAAGAAAATAAGCATGAGTTGCACTGCTATCTGCCACAACTGCCATGATGACTGAATAGCCTGACACCAACTGTTGAGGGCGTTGACCTCGACTTGATTTGATATTACGATGCGATGTAATATATAGTAACCTGGTGTAGTAACTGCATATGTAGTAAATAAATATGTATAGCAGTAAATAAGTGTTTGGTGTTATATGATCGTGTACTAACTTAAATGAGGTTAGGGTGTATTCACGTGATCTATGTACACCACGTATAGTAGATGTCTATTTCGAAGATTTCTCAACTTTTTCGAACTCGAATATCTCATAAACTACTGGTGCTAGAGAAAAAATGAAGAGAATCGTTTTTGTGGTAAATTTTGTCCTCTTTAACGTTTATACGGAATTTTTTTTGTAGGACTCCCAGATTTCGAGATATTAACGGAAATCGAATGAAGAGTCACCTTTTTTGGGTATTTTACTGTCTGGCAAAGCCAGCTCATCTCCAAATCATCAGGACTTTTGATATAGTCTTTACTAGACCTTCCCAAACAACCTTACAAAGTTCCAAGACTTTGGGATTTCATTCCACCTTATGTTCTATTTTGACTGGACTATAGGTACTCTCAATTATCGAAACCGGCTACAAACCTCCATTCTCGTAACTTTCGGCACTAACAAACGAACCCCCTGTTTAGATCCAAGAAATTCCTCACAACCAAAATCTTGAATCCCAAATTCAAAAACTACCGCCAAAAGAAGCCATCAGACTGTCACCAAAACAACACAAAGGAAGAGTGAATCCAGCAGAGTGATCAAAAAGAAAGGAGGAGGAACGCATTTAATTTTCACCTTGTGGAAACTGAACCTAGGATTACTAGGTGTTTTGGTGGATGCGACTTTCTAACTGACGGCCTGCTTCCTCAGCTGTACAGCTCGCGTGAGAAGGCTTTCGGTGCGATTGCAGCGCGAGATTCAAAATAGCGGAGAATGCGCCGGCGATCGGAAGCTTGACGATTGGTGTTGAAACTTAAAAACCTCACTAGAGGGCCTCTCAGCTGTGGTCGGTTGGGCTCGATCTTGCAGGGAAGCCAGCACAGCTGCCCCTCTTGGCTTAGCTCGGCAGGTCTATACGAGCTCGAACCTCTTTCAAAACAAAATATTCGTTTAGGGTTTAAATTTAGTGTACGCTGCCATTTGTTTCTTATGTTTTCTTTTCTAGTAATCCGTAGCAAATTGATCGTAGCCGATCACATCGTAACTAGTAGGTGGCCGTTACAAAATAGCACCAAGGTGAGTCAGACGAGTATCGCTTCGTTGTGCCATTTTTTCCGCCGAGTAATGCCAATGTTTTTAGGAGGGCGCTGCGAGCACACTAAATAGCTTCTCATACCAGTGAGACATCCATCGCAGCGAATGACGCATCCTCTCCAACAACTAATAATCCTAGACTGAACCAGCATCTCCACAAGTATGGGATGACACTAGCAGACGAATAATGACAAAAGACGTCATCTAAACCCTATTAAAGGAGGTACAGCAATAAGGAACTTCCTTGAGCGAAGCGAGATGACGCAAATGGAGCGAGCGATGTGGCTGGTTTATGTTAATTAGATTAACCTCTGCAGCTTGATGTACACATATACAAATTCTGGTTCAGGATATCAAACAATGATGGAAAGTCAATGCTCCCGAAAGCTCAGAACAGCCAAAGCAATGCTACGAGGTTTACGCTAAATGTGCCAACACTAGGCAGTGCTTGAGGCAATTTGCCGTGGCATTAAAGCTTAAGCGTAGCTTGTCCTGCTTGCTTATTAGGCTTACATTTTCCCTCCTCAGTCCACTTGTGGGTCTTCCATTTAGGTAACATCTTGACTACAACAGCCAATAACGTAGCAATGAGAATGCACGCTGTACATAAATTACAAATTATTGACTCATGTTTCTTATGCTTAAAAAATTGTGGTAACGGTAATAGGGAATTTATGTCAGTGATTCTGACGCCGCATCTGATTTCTAAGGTGACAATGACAGTTTTAATGCCGAAAATCTGCAGGTATAGTGTTGCTGGTGACTGAATAAATTAATCAGGGTTCGTACACGTCCTTGAATTCCTTGAAAAGCCTTAAATTTGAAAACCGAAAATTCAAGGCTTAAAAAGCCTTGAAAATTGGATTTTTTACTGTCGGAGCCTTGAAATGGCCTTGAATTTTGTGAGAGAACTTTGTTTGGAATGTGGTTAATGCCACAACAGTGGTATTAATGTAGCATACAATTAAATAAATCGGTAGAGATCATTTGTCAGCCAAATGGATTTCTTCTGGAAATGGTGTTCCCCATGGATTGGCCTCGAGACAAAGACGGAGAGTTGCAGTGCAGTGTAAGCAATTTTTCTAGGAGGGGTAGCTGAGCAAATACAATTCAACAGGCTGTTAGTTGCTGCATTCCCCCTTCTCTTTACCCATTGGTGGAGGGACGACATTGCGTTCGTCATTGTTTATAATGGTGTAGCTGACTACTGCGGACTAACAGCATAATGGTGCAGACATCGACATCTGACAAAATACTGAAATTTAAAAGGTAATTTTGAGAGTCGACTATACAAAGGGGCCTTGAAATTGGTTGCAAGTTAGCCTTGAAAAGGCCTTGAAAATTGTTTCGTCTGTTATGTAAGAACCCTGTGTGATGGAATGTAAGACTGTGTGTATGCTGATTCGATATAAAATGAGAGGGTGATATAATAAAAAAAAAATGAAGCATTTTGGGGTTAAAAAAGTTGCCACAAGCTTCATACCCAATGCCGCGAGACTTCAGAAAGGCAGCATTTTGGTCCAAGCTTTTCAAATATTTTGGGTACCCATGGATGGAATAAGTCATAAAATAATAGCTGTATTCTCTTTCAAGGTGCACGGGTAGATGCAAGCACTGGGGCGTCAGATTCAATAAGCGTCTTGGTCCCAGCTGTACACGTCTGGCTTCTTACAAACCCAGGTTCGATTCTTGTGAAGGGAAGTGTACATGTAAAGGTGTTTCTCCGGATGTTTCCCACCCGTTGTACGAGGGTTTACTCCTGGTACTCAGGCTTCCTCCCTCCCACGGCAAAAAAAAACAAAACAAAACAACTAACACGATGGTGGTTCCTTCCACTTAAACATCTGCTCTTTGGACCTTCACAAAGCTGTAAGCTTATTGGCCGACAACGTCTATTCTATTCAAACATTGATAGGCAACTAGACTAAAATCCCATATGCCATGACCTGCACTATGGGATTGGCGAAGGTTAGTCTGACAACTGAGATTCTTTGATGTCAGTGTTGTTACTACTGAAATCTTTAATTTGTTTAAATCATTAAATTGACAAAATTTTGTAGTCTGCATTTTATTATGTAACCAATTATCTGGAATACTTTTTGTAATGTATCTTCAGCTATTGAAAATCAATAACATCACACAATTCTCATGTTGCATTGTTTCAAACTGGTTTGATGGTTACCATAAGGGGCCATTCAAAAACCACGTGGTCAGCTAGGGGGTGGGGCGGGGAGGGGTAGATTGGCTTTCGGCCACAAGTAACCATAGCGGAAGGGGGGGGGGCGGTTATAAATAAATCAAGTGGCGACTGCGTTGAAGGGAAAGCTATTATCTCCAATGGATTGGTGCATTTACCGTACAAGAATCTGCGCATACCGCCTCACTCAGCCTTACAACCGAACTGCATTTCTCTCATAGTGGTGAAAGATACTGCGCTCATTGTAGAAATCTTCCTTGACTCGTACTAAATTCATTTAAATAGTGTGCTGCTAATGTTGAGTGCTTCACTGGGACAATTCAATGAAGTGATGGCTTATGTAATAATGAACACATTAGGTTACAATTTTCTACTTTCCGTCTCGGTTACAAATCTCGAATGAAGCGGCCGTTGTAAATCGGCGAAAAATTTGATGAAAATATTTCACACGATGAATCAAACAGTTGCATTTATTAGAAGCGAAAGTGGAGTACGGGGGTGCTTATTGTTTTTTTCAAGTCGAACACTAGCCTATCAATTTAGCAAATTTGGTACGGCACAATAACACAAATTTTATGTGAAGTGGTACCGCATTTGTCAAAAACACATACGGTGTTACATTTGTTTTAAGTACGGGGAGGAGGGGGGTGGCTATGAGCCACGTGGTTTGTTTTGGGGGTCCAAGATCTGGCCGCATATGACCACGCAAGGAGGGGGGGGGGGGGATGGCTTCAAAAATGGCCACATGGTTTTTAAATGGCCCGTAATAAAACTGAATATAATTAACCAATTCTCCGCTTCTATATGTCCGATCTTTATCAAAATAAAGATAAAAGAGTGTGACTCAGGTTCTTGAGGTGAATGTGAGGTGAATGTGTTTCAGGTTCTTGACTCAGGTTCTTGACTCAGACCTTGGGATCATCATAGACTCTCAGCTCTCATTCTGAACGCACATCAACTAGGTGGTCTCCAAAGCATACAAGGCACTGGCGATCATTAAAAGAAATTTCCAGTTCCCCGAAAGAATAACCTTCCTCCGGCTCTACTGCGCACTTGTACGCACTACTATGGAATACGGCAACCAAGCCTGGTGGATTAAATACGAGGGTGATGCAGACAAATTCGAAAGGGTACAACGACGGGCTACCAAAGTCATCAACGGACTCCACGACTTACCTCACACAGAGCGCCTGAAGGTAATACGACTACCAACTCTGCCTTATAGGAGATCAAGAGGGGATCTGATCTTTACCTACAAGTGCTTACGCGATTCAAGCAATATCGCAGCAACCTGGTTCACACTCAGTGAGGGTCAACCCACCAGGAACAATGGGAAAAAGCTTTTCCAATGGCGATGTAACTCGCAGGTGCGCCAACTCTCCCTGCCATTCCGGGTTTGTTCCCTAAAGAACAGACTCCCTTCTGATGTTGTATAGGCACCTTCTGTCGTATGCTTCAAAGATGCCTAGACACCTACGTTCCTGGTGTCTTAGACCCGCACCACTATAAGAACTGGTAAACCCCTTCCCAACGCCAAAAGCTATTAATCTTCCTGTTGGTGTTGCTTCAAGTTCAAGTTAACAATATATTACTAATTCGGATTATTAAACGAGAGTATGAAGAAAGTGTGCCACGAACACAATTAACTAGGAGTGTGCCAGTAGAATTATTTTAATTCGAGTCGAGCCGAGTTTACAACAGACAAGTCAAGTATCGAGCCGAGTTCGAGTATTTGGTAAAAATATTTTCTGTCCTAGTTTCTCTTTGATTTGTTAAGATAATAAGAACAAAGTTGTACTTAACTGATGTGGATTATGGTTTTCCAGTTGTAAGGGTAAAATTTGAAAATGGTGTGAGCAATTGCCTTTCAATCTGCACCACCGGAAAGCTCTCGTCGAAATGCTCAATTTGGTATATTGGAATGTCAAAATCGGTCAAAAATTGACGAAGTTATCGCATTTTTACCGGATTCTAAGTTTCCGAGTATGGATGCGAGCAGCTAGCCGAGTTCGAGTACAAGTTTCATACTCGACTCGGCTCGAATTGTTCGACTATCGCACATCCCTACTGGTTAACACTATATTTTTTTGAGTTTGTATGTAAAACCAATGGGAAATACGCTATTTTCTGCAGAAAAATAAAATATTCTACGCTGAATTACCTTTAATTTGACACATTCAAAATGAATATTGGTCCCATAGAAGAAGTAACATTGCGTTTTCAAAATTGTAAGCAGCCACAATCTTTGTTCGGCTGCCATCTTTAAAAGAAAGGGATTTCTGTATTTCCCTATCGCAGAATGTTGAGGGTATGTAGTAGGACTATGAACCCTCCAAAGGATTTGCTTTTATCATTCATGAAGTAATAATCTCAAAATATGTCCCAAATTTACTCTACCATACCCAGTATGAAATGATACCTGCAGCAAGTTAACCACCAGTAACGAGAGTACACAGCTTTAAGCAAACGGAAGTCCTTCAAATTAACAAACAAATGTGTTGTTCTAAGAAGAAGCACATTGCACCAGCCTTTGACATACAGATGGAAAATTCTAACGTAGGATGTTGAGGAATGCTTAATAGTCAATACAGGCATTAGAAAAAGGTGTTATTTAAAGTGCAAGTTCACAAAATATGACTGCCAGGTTTAGCAAAAAGCAAACGACAAATGTTTTGTGAAAAAGACCTTCATCTCGCCTTCATAAATAAATTTCTTGTATTTATGATTGCTTTTTACCATTTTTATACCACGAGCCATGGCTGTTTGCCGTGATGTCATCATGAGTTAATCACTGACGAACGTGAATAGCGGATCTTCGGCCGTATGAGTGGACTAGCCTAGTCACGTGATACGCGCATCACGGCAAACAGCCATGGCTCGTGGTTTAGTTCTTAATAAATAATAACAATTTAAGGTATTCCATTTTCTCTAGCACAAAAAGTTCGGACTGAAAGAGTCTCGTTTGAAAGGTGTGCCGTATTAAAACTTCAAATTCGATCAACATGATGGTGAAGTTTTTAAAAAAATAGCCCTTTAAAAGGACTTAACAGTTACGTACACGGGTGGAATGCCTTCGGTAATTTCTGCATAGATATGAAGAGCTCCGTCGGCAATGGAAAGCTCAGCGTCAGGTACTGAACAACAACTATAGTCATCTTCTGGAAGAGCACGACGACCACTTGTGGGTGTTGGGTTATGATGGCTACTACTGCTAACTGATGGTCTTCCTCCTGCAAAGGCATTGTGATTATTAGTATCTACCGCTGTGAGATATGCTTACATCGTATAGAGCAGTGACATTTGCCGCCGTATTGTCACCAGCTTGGCACCAGTATGGGTTTTGGAGCGCATAACTACAACGTGCACTACATAAAAATGGAGAGAAAAACAACGGAAGAGCGGATTTCTTGGGCTTTTCTCCAACAACAAAAATCGCGCGTGTTAGATCAAAGAAATCACTCTTCACAGCATCGGCGACAGTATGCCGCCCTTCTGTTTCTCTCTGCAGTGCACCTTGCAGCTAGCCCATTAAGGCTCCAGCATAGAGTTATATACAATAATACTACGTCGTGTCACTGCTCTATATAACTCTATGGTGGAGCCAGTAACTGGGTTAGCTGCAAGGTGCACTGGTGGGGGAAAAGAAGAGCGTTTTTCTGAAGCCAATGCTATTAGACTGGATTTCTTAGGCCTAAAACGCATGATTTTTGTTGATTTGTTGGCAGTAGCTGACATTTTTAAGCAATCTTTATTTTCCGATTACAACCTCGTAGCATAAGGGATTGGAGAAAACAACGGTTTTTTTTAAGCCTACGAAATCCACTCTCAAAGCACTGGCTTGACTAGAAATGCCGTTGTTTAACCCACCATTTCAATGTAGTGCCCCTTGCAGGTATCTCTCTTGTAGCCAATATGACGTCACTTGACGCTGCTCTATTGTTCAATCTGGAGATATTCATTTCATCAGGATTCGATTGGAATCGCATTTTTTTTACCAATTCTTTAACAGATACACTTTGAAAACGTTTTAAGTTTAAGTCCACTCCTGAAGAAGGCACGCCGGAGCTTGCAAAATACAAGGATGAGTGCCTTCTAGAACTTGGGTGAGATTTTTAAGCTTCATTATTGTCCGAGCGAGGTCGCATACACGCAGAATTTGGATTTTGTATGTGTGTTTTATGTTTGGGACATGATAACGTTCACAATTTTGTTCTAATTTGGTTGAAATTTCGTTACGGGAGCTTTGTTTGGTAAGTACATGAAATGCAAAGAGTTCAAAGATGAAATTCTTACCAAATTTTTGGAGATATTTTGATTTTTCGTTGGATGGCTTAAATATGTATTGTCACCAACAGAAAATCGTACGAATCTACCGTGGCACCATCTATATTACAAACAAAAACATCAGGTGTGCAGTAAAAAAAAAGGGGTTATATGATTGAATTTTCACTTGTTAAAATATACACGGATAAAAATTGATCATTTTCAATTGAAATAATAAAATGTACAATTGAGAAAATTGCATCTGCTTAAGTGCTGTTGTGCTTTACGTTCTAAATATATGATACGAATCATATATTTAAAACGTAAAGCACAACAGCACTTAGCAGTGAGCGCTGTAGGGCAGTGACACGACGTAGTATTATTGTGTATAACTCTATGGTGGAGCCAGCCAGTAACTGGGTTAGCTGCAAGGAACACTGGAGGGAGAAAGGAAGATCGTCTTATTGAAGCCAATGCTATTAGACTGGATTTCTTAAGCCTATAACGCGCGATTTTTGTTGTTTGAGAAAACAACATTTAAGCCTAAGAAATCCGGTCTCAAAGCACTGTTTTGACTAGAAGTGCCGTTGTTTTCCGTTACATTTTAATCTAGTGCACCTTGTAGCTGTTACCTCCAAATGGTGTCTCGTAGCCAAAATGACGTCACTTGACACTGCTCTATTTCATGTCGTTGTTTTTCAGAGTTTTTGGATGTAAAGGCTTTTATTCTAACGAAAAGCTAAAAACTACAGGTGAGTATTTCAGAATTAAAATCCTGCTCTTTTTTTTGTTTGTTTTGGGGTGACAATTGTTTTGTTTTGTAACAATTGCAATATTGAAGGCATCAGTTTATCTACTGAATGTCTTGTTTGTTTGTGTCCAGTAATGTGTTTAAGTCATTTTAGAGTATTATTATTATTATTATTATTTTTTTTTTGGGGGGGGGGGGGGGCTATTATCTCGGTAAAACAAAAGTGTAAAGAAACATGGTGTACCTGTGCTAGCTGATGGTAATCTTGATGTCCTTCTTGACACAACATCGTCTGATGGGATGTCGTAATTATCTTCTGTAAGGAACACGGAACCCATAGGGTTGTACGTGTCGTTGAGTAAGACGTGTGTTGTATTAGTGCTGCTTACACTGAAATATAATTGTGAAATTACGTTATTCTGCATCCCTATAATTTTTGTACTTTTGGTGTGGTACAGGATCCACTTGCAATAGAAAATTTTTTTAAAATTTTAACCAATTCTAAAGGGACGTCCACTAGTGCTCAATTGATTGTGCACTATGTATTGTGTACTATCGTTGGCACTCTTTGGACAGTTGTGGTGTGGTTGGGAATTGTGCAGTTGTTTGCTTTTGTTTGCATTCGAGTAGGAAGTACTGCACGATAAACCAAAATCTACAGATTTCTGTTTTAACTAAATGTACTGTACATATAATACTGCTCCGATTTCTAGGACACTGGTTTATATAAGGCTTAATCCTACTGCATAGAGAGCTCCCTTAGAGCCATTCTCGAGGCCGAAAGTGGGGTTATATCATTTCACAAAATAATCCTTGTACCCTACTAAATAAGTTCTGATTAAAGAAAAAATTCGCCAGAGATTGAATCTAAGAACAAAGGCAAAGCGTCGTGGCAAAAGTTTAAAAAAATTATTCACATGGAATTAATTACGAATTCATGTAGTTAAACTTTCTTATACAGATTACAAAACTTCACAACATTGCCAACACCATTAATGCTCAGTTTATTCCATGGTCACAATACTGTCCACTCTTGCCGTAAATCTCAACGTAGAGTAATCGTCAATAACCTTGTGAAACTGAAAGGTGTTTCTACCATATACAAGCTGATCAGACATTCTTAATCCCTTGCATACCAGCGTGTATATCCTAGCTTCACATGGAAAATATTAACTGCAAAAGCAAACAAGCGGCTACAGCGACTACCTAGTCGCATCCGGTCTTCTGTACAGTTCTGCCACTACCAATAATGACGCACACTTCTCTATCACGCATTGCAATAGCTATTTCTATTATATACTAAAAACAGTAACCATCAGAATTGTCCGTTAAAAATGTGTGAGCTTTTAAGTTATTTTACGTTTTAGGCATAATTGTCAGCGTTTAGGCCTAATTTACAATTTTAATTTCGTAAGTAGCAACTAACGGAGATTTGGATTGTATACAGCAAGCCTATTATTTTTGCAACACGGTATGGCTCCGTGCACGCAGTTACAGTGTTACAACGTAATGCGCAATGTAGCCTATATAGATCAGTGGTAGTAGGGAAGGGACAGGAGAAACGCTGCAGCAGCGACTCGTAGCAACTATTGACGTTGCCATGGTAACGTGATTTTAGACCTAACTTTCATTTTTTAGGCCTATTTTTTTTAACGCAGTCTTAGTTTCGTAAGTAGCAGACAGGCCTAATGGAGAATTTGGTTCGATCGTAAGCCTATTCATTCATGCAACAATGTGACAAGATTCTTTTAAACGAAGCTAAAATGTTTTTGTTTTTACGGCTGCGTTAACACAAATCTTTAGGATTTCAATTCGACGATGAAATGTTATTATTTAATTTAGTTACGTCGAAGAAGTCTATTAGCTATAAGGAGGTAACGATATTTTAATTTGCCATGATATTTAACGAACTTTTGACACTGAATCGAATGTTGTAAACAGTGGTCGTCAATTTTTGGTACCGTTGCGAAGTTGAAGAAAGCGACGGACGGACGAACAAAGTCGTTGCAATAGTCTTCTCAGAGCCGGTACGGCTGTACAGAAGACTAAATGCGAGCTTGTGAGCCGAGCAAAGTACGGCTTGCGTTAGGCCTTGGTGTTCGACCAAAGAAGATGCAAGACCGAATTTGTACAAAACTGAGTCTGAAAAACGATCCCTCTCCTTACATCCATGATAATCAAGACAATTAAAAAAAACTGAGGTGTGTTTGTAATAATTATTTTTCAAATTATTATGAGCCACTTGCGTACTAAGCGTGCACCTTGGCCTTAAACTTTACATAGAAGGTACTAAATTCGAAAGTGAAACCCAAACTTCATTGAACCGCAGCACATCAAGCAAAGTAATACCGAGTGGTTAGGTGCTTGGTCTCCCAGTAAAGAGTATGCGAGGCATGGCTACCTGTTCGTACAGCTTCAAAGGGTTAAGTAACGTAGGTCATTCCAATATGCGAATAATCACCATCACTGTTATTTACAAATTGCTGTTGGGGTTCACAAGTAGAATCAAAACCTATTACAATGTAAGTGGATTCGGAGTATCTACTCGTGCAAATGAACTGCAATCACAGATGCCTTCATCAGTCGTGATCTTGTCCAAATCGTTAACTACCCCATCCATTTCAGGATATGTCGGGCATGCAATATCCTCGACTTTGTACTTTGAAGAAGCATCTGGTCCTTGTTACGATTTTTGAAATTCCTCCCCACTCTATCTTGGTGACCATGGAACTCTTGTCGTTCAACCCTGTCCCAACTCCAGGAACTGCAAATTCTACCACACTAAACTTTGGAGTGTAATGGAATCCATAGGACTACAGAAGACATACATATTCCGAATTCCGAATTCAGTGCATGGACCCTTTTTTAAGATAACCTCACCAATTCAATGAACAACTTTTACCCAGTCAAGAGACAAAAGCCATGGGCTGACTTGTCCATGAGGTTCTTAATCAACACTTAAGTGCATGCTGTGGAATGTCAATAAGAAAAACCAAACCAATCGTGCTTACAACATGTACTACACCCCACGAAAAACCTTAATGGTACAGCTTTGAACAGACCTCCAAAAACAAAAACATGATATCTCTTCGACTAAGGATTCCTTCCAAAAAAAAAGCTGTAGACTTAAGCTTTGTATGAAATCCTGTCATAGAGCCATCAGTTAAAAATTTCTGTGGGTCCGAACTTACATTCAGGCGTGAACCGAACCTGCTCAGGGTGAAAGAGTCTCTTCATAATAATAATAGTAATAGTAATAACATTTTATGCACCAGAGCTTGCAAAAGGAACAGGAAGGGTCAGGGTTGACCACTAACACCTGTCCAAGGAAAGGTTAAAGAACAGTAAAAACCTGGTTGGAGAAGAAAAAAACCCATAAAATACAAAAAGTAAAAATAGCTAAGCCCACCTGACATACCTCGTTAACTCACATTTGCGAGTCTGGATTTAAAACACGCTAATGACGGCGAAGTACCACATCTGGCGAAGTGGCAGTTCATTCCACACTTTAACAACACGATGTGAGAAGAAGAACTTCTGACAATCACACACATTAGGTTGGGCAGTAAGTTTAAAGGGATGCCCCCTGGTCCTACAATCATAGTTAATGGAGAAGAAGCGGCTGCCACTGCAAAGATCATGTAAAAGGGAGAAGGTAAGCCTGAGGTCAGATTTAAGCCTATGCAGTTCCAGTGAGTCAGCCTTTAAAGCCTTTAGGTGGTCTCCATACAGTTTATCATTAAGACCCAACAGAGACTTAGTGAATGAGCACTGAACCGACTCGACATACTCAATGTCCCTAATTAAGTGTGGGGACCAAATGGGATTCGCATATCCCAGAATAGATCTGACATAGACGCAAAAGGCCCAAAACAAAGTCTTGTGATACTTAGAGGTGAAGCAACGTTTAATCATGGATGCTCTTTGTCTAGCGGTTTTTACAATGTGGTAGCAGTGGGAGGCACACTTCATATCACCCGTGAACCAGATACCAAGATCTTTGACTTCATGCTGATGATTTAAAGGTACATCCAAATAGTAATTTAAGTGATCATTTTTTGATCCAGTATGGAAGAACTGCTAGTCCTGCGACCTGTACAAGGTATGGCTCAAAGCAGAGGCAAGTTCTAAATAATCATTTTCAATTACGATATGCTGGTATAACTTAATGTCGGCAGCGAATTTAGGCACGACTGTAGTGGGATTATTAGCCTGGAGATCACCAATAAACAATAAGAAAAGAAAAGGACCAATAATCGATCCCTGAGGGACGCCACTAATAACTGGCTTAGTGCTAGAGATGACAGACCTTACACGGACACATTGGGGGATCTATTTGATAGAAAATCGGAGATCCAAACAAGAACCTCGCGATTAATTCCATATCAGGCCATCAAAATAACATCAATAGGCACATCCACTTCTAAAGACATAGTCCAGTCGTCAAGACAACATAAGAGTTGCATCGCGGAAGACCTGCCAGCCAAAAAACCAAACTCTCCTTAAGGTATACCAAAAGTTGGTCACGAATGTTGCGTTCCAGGAGTTTGCAAGGCACACATGTTAAAGAGATAGGTCTATAATTACAAGGATTTGCTGCATTTCCTTTTTTATAGATGGGAGTAATGATGGCTTGTTTCCAGCAAGAAGGAAGTTTGCCTAATTTAAGGGATTTCTCCAAGATAATAGTGAGCAGCAAACCTAGCTCTTGCACAAATTCTTCATAAAAAGGAGCAGAGAATCCATCTGGACACAAAGCATGACTGTTCTTAAAAGGTGAAAGAACAGCAACGATAGTACTCGTCGAGAACTTGCAAAAAGAAGTGGTTGCCTGCAATGGAGGTACAGGAATACGACCATTGTCCACAATGAAATTTTGAGAAAAAGCCTCATTAAATACATCAGCTTTATCATAATCATCAGTCAGAAAACTGTTAGTAGAAGAGGAGGTAGACCGCGGGATACACCTGTTTTACGTTTAATGTAATGAAAGAGAGCCAAAAGATTTCCTTCATTAATGACTTTAAGATCACGAGCAGTTTAGAATTTATTAATTTCACTCGTTACATTTTTACTGCATAAATGATATCATTAGGAACAGGTGCAGTTTGTGCCTAAATGTAAGTTCGCAGTCACGGGAATCGTTAACAGACGGCTCTATTACAGGATTTCACACAAAGCTGGTGCAAGTATGAATGGGCATAGGGCCGCAAAGCAACTGTCGAAATCAAAACTTTGCTACGTACCCCTACACACAGTAACACGTTCTGTTCATTTCAGGATTTCACATGGCATGGATGCATAGCGGCTCTAAACACAGTTTTCGAATACTAAAAATTGTTGTTATTTGGCACAAACTTACCGTCAATATTGCAAGCATATTTCAAGGTCAATGCAAATTTCTGTGCAGTCAGGAGAACCATGAACCCTGTTTTCCTGCCAACCAGTGACAGTTTATTTTGGTTACCCGTAGACAGTTCTATGATGTATGCTATGCAACCAGTGAATATCTCTAAGCTCAATTGGCGGCAAAACTGCAAAAGCGGAGTTGTCTATTCAATGGACTTAAAGATGATCACGCCGAGAGGCTAAACTGTTTATTCAACTTCAAGAGGACCCTCCGAGTATGGACCAGATGGCAGCAACCAGCCAGCGGCCCAAGATGGCGGCAAAAACAGTGAACTGCACACCTTCAAAACCAAGATACCGATCCAAATGATTCAGAGGGACTACTGGTCAGGTGTCAGCATTGCAGCCAGATTTAATCGCACATAAAATTTTGTTTACTTGTCGAGCATTGTGGATTGTATCCAACTGGACCTGTTTGCAATTACCCGCGCTTCATTTTACACTTGGGATGGGATCCAGGAAGCAAAACACATTTTAATGAAATATGCACCCTGTCATTCAGGTAAGGAAACCAGTGACGCCGTAAATATGTGCTTCAATGTAGCCCTGATTATCACCGAAATATTAGAATCATTGCCACCGGGTTTGATACCAACATTAGTTGTATGTATAATTCATTTTGTGCCTGGTCATATGGAGCTTGCTAATTTTGGATGTTCGTGTAACGGCACATCTATGACCAAGGAACTTCGTGCACTTTGAAGTAATGTTGTTAAACTAGATATTGCTCAAAGCAATGTGGAAAACAAAAGTCATGCGGCAAAGTTGAAAAACTTCCCATTGGAGCGTTCTCAAGGGAATAACACGTGTGGCCGCCATATTGTATTGTGGCAAGACCCAGAAGTGATTCAAGAAAACAAGAAGATGATTATATTCAAAAGTGAAACACACACCGCTATGACTTTGTGATGACCCAAACCTGAGACAAATCGTGATTCACTTGGGAGATCCAATCGTGGGGCTTTCAGTATTATTGGTTTAGAACAGGTTATGGATAACTCAGAGGTGGAAAAGGCGAATCTGTTGGTAAATGCTGATAAATTTCCAGTAAACTTGGAAGAATTGGATGGCAATGCAGCAGACGACCCTAACGTGTACGACACTGTTGTAAATAATTGAAACAAATGGGAAAAAATGCAGCATTATAGGAGCTGGTGCTACAATTCGTCCTCTTCCTCATAAAATGTTGCAAAGAGACAAATACCGCCATGTCAGGACAATTCATCAGAATGTCCAACCTGTTGAACCTGAACCCCAATTAAAGTTTATCCCCGAGGAAGCTACGCAAGCAACGTACAGCATCCAAGTTGGATGCTGTAGTCTGTCATACGTTGAACACGATCGAAAGCCAGCCCATCACTCCTCGTCCAATTTCACTGTATGCTCCTGGTGACACCGAGAATTGTTTTTTCATACTCAACAGGTACGATCAAACCAAGATTGTTCTGTATTTAGTGAAATCAACCTTAAACAACAAGAAGAACATTCTCTTGTATAGTTTTACCTGCATAAGTGCTGTTTTCGCATTTGCATGAAACGGTAAACTTGCACAAATAATCCGACCACCAAACATGTAAGTATTATATTAAATGTAAAACCTGAAAAAACAGTGCAAAAGTAATCCCTGTTAGTTCTTGGTTTATAAAACTGTCAAAATCCATTTTTGATCTCATACATTCAACTTACTGACAGAGAGAAAAATCATTCCAGTGCGTTCATCTGAAAATATATATCATTCGTGTGTTATGCATATTGGAAAAAAAAAACAAAAAAACATTTGCTGTCAAACAGCTTTAAAAGGGAGTTTCATTGATGAACACTTGTGTGTTTTAAGTCCTGGCTCCATTCACACGCCTAAGCACAGAAGGAAACCTGCAAAGGAGAACCACCGCAGAGAAGATTTTTCACAATTACAAGCACGCTTTTCTCATTTTTAACATTTTGTTTTTTTTTTCCTGCCAATACATGGCGCTGAATCGTCTGCTGATCTACTTTCCCTCTTCTAACGATTTCAATGCTGAAGACTAAGGAACAAATTTCATTATCTTTTCTTTGGGATGTCAAAGGCTTATTCTGTTGATAAAGCTAAGTTTTAAAGTTCTGTACGATCGAATCCATTACCACCACCGGTACTCTAAAAAAAGTCACCCTCTGGGCATATATCTAAAGTGGAAGCCTGGTTGGTGTCTGTTTGAGGGAATGATATAGAACTGCAGACCATACAGTGTAATCTATTGGCAGAAAACTAAAACAAAATGTTAAAAAAATGTGAAAAACATGTTGAAAATGTATTAAATGTACCAAATTAGAAGCTGCAACATCTATAGCCATTTACCACTATCTAGTTCTGTCTAGCCCTTACTTTCAACAGGCGAAGAAACACACAACTACATTCCTTTTTATGAAACAAACAAGCCACGACGTGCCTCCTTAATTATTGAGTGGAAAGTTGGTGCGTCCACGTGCACCAGAGAGCAAGCGGTAAAGCTAAGCCTAACGGCATCACGGGTGCTTTTTTCCAACTATCGACCGTTCTGAAACGCAGATTTCGAACCGCTAGATGGGCGCCTGCCATCTAGTGAGAGTGGTATCGTTAACCGTGACTGCTTGCTCCCTGGTGCACGTGGACGCACCAACTTTACACTGAACAATTAAGGAGGCATGCGCCTTGTTTGTTGTGTAAAAAGAAATTTCTTCGCTTGTTGACATCAGTGTCGGAGCAAAGCGTTTGAGCGCCCGGGGCCAGTAACTCATTAAGCGCCCCACTTTATCACTATATACAGCAGATTGCAACATCTTCCTCCCCCTCCCACACTCCTCTTCCCAAATCGACACCCCCCAAAAAATGAATCCATCACGCTGCCACAGAGGCTGCCAACATACTGAAAACACATGAATCTATCATACGAAGGGGTAAGGTAGGTATGTATGCAACAAAAATATGTCTACGTTTAAAGGATTACAGTTGTATTAGTTTATGTAGAGGTACTCTCTGACTGGCAAGAAATCTAACATTAACATGAAATTCGCAACAAATATTTAATTTTCGGCACGGAATTCGGTCTTGTTCACAATACAAATGTTAAAACATAAAAAAAAGTGGGAGCTGCCACAATTTATGACTTCATACAGCAATTTTTGTTGGATGATTTTTCAACATGGCGGCTGTGTGAAGTCCACAATTTGTGGCAGTTCTCATTTTTTTAATGTTTCAACATTTGTATAATGAACAAGTCCGAATTACTGGTCCGAAAATTAAGTATTCGTTGCCAAAGTCATGTTCTTGCGATTCTTCTATCCAGTCACAGCGTACATCTATCATAAACTACTGTTGTAACTCGTAAATTAATTTTTCAAGACCAATTGCATTTAGGCTACGGTTCGCCAAGAGCATTTATCAAAGTCAACTTTTTTTCAATTTTTTTTTTCAAATTTCGGCACTCTTTCCCCTTTCGGTGCCTGGGGCGGCTGCCCCCTTCGCCCCCCTCTGGCTCCGGTACTGGTTGACATTAAGTGCTACATAGAACTAAATAATAGTAGACGGCGCTAGATGCTGCAACCTGTCATTCAGTGAATAGGCACCTTTAAGTTGTCTAGCCACCCACAATATGATGGATACTAATCGTTCTTCTCACGTTAAGGGGTGGCAAGGAGGGCTAGATATTCAATAGTGAAATTGTGCTTTACGGTAATAAAGATTAGACATAATTTTACATTGAGACTTAAAAGTTCACTTTACTTTGGTTAGTCGCGGGACAGCTGGGCACAATTCCTGTCCATGCACTACCAGTGCAAACACGACTGGTATCTCCACTCAGAGGTTCTCCATGTAGACATTTGTAAGTGGCTGAGTGGCGCTGAGGTCTCTTCACTATTGCGTTCAGAGGGGCTTCTGGATCGCCACATGATTTGACTGAATACTCTGTCCAAAGTAGAACGACAATTGGAATTTGGTCTAACTGGTTAGTTTCAAACGTAAATTTTATTCTGGCTTGGCAGAGTGAGTACAATGTCCTAAACCAAGGTTCAGACAAAACGTGGATAGATATCTTAGCCTGGAAAAATGAAAATAGGACGAAAATCTCAGGGATTAAAACAATGATATTTTTGAAAAACGGGATATTAACAGAGATGACTGTTTCGGAAGTGTTGAGTACCGGGTTAAGTTTTAATTTATCAGTACTTGATAACAGTGATAACAGTTTTGTGCACAATGTTTATATCTTAGACTAAATCACTTGTGAAACACGTAGACACTGCCATCTATAAAATTGCATCATTGAGATGCATCTAAAAACAATTATTGGGAAATTAAGAACGTAAAAAGTGTCTGAACCTTGTAAAAAAAAACAATAAATTATTATCAAAAAGCAGCATTCAGTTTTACGTAAGTAAACAAGTCAAACACATCAGAGTTGAATCGGATCATTTTTATGTAGTTTTTACATGTTGAGCAACTGGTCTGAGCATTTCACCGGAAATTTCGACTTGGCCTCTGCAAAGGCTTTACATGTACTGAAAGTGACACCCAAATAAACTCAATGTATCTTTGGTAATATATCCCGACAAGTAATTCTGCTAGAACTTAAACATACCAGTTGCTCTGATGAAGTTTACTGTTAAGGTACTGTGCTAAATCCAGAATAAGAATAGGGCTCATTCTGTTTCACTGGGACTGGTCACAGGTGATAAGAACCAACTGCCACCTAAGATTTACGGGCGCCGTTAAAAAAAAGTGTTCCAGTTCAACTTGATTTCACACACACTTGCATGCACTCACGCACGCACATTGGAGAAATCTGAATAACAAATAATTTCTAGTGGTTAACGTTTTTACATAATGGAGCGACGCTGCGTTAGACAAAATTGTACAATATTACAGGGTTCCCACCAAAATAGTGACATAATTCCCCTGAGTTATTCAGGGTTTCCAGAGTAACTGAGGTCAGTTTCCAGGCTATTTACTGTAACTTTAGGAAGGACGTTAAAAAAAAAACCATATTATTGTGTGCGCGGAGTATCTTAAGTCCTGCACGTAATTTATGATCGGCTATGTTTTCCTGGAGGGGGCGACTTTAATCGACGGCTGCCATTGTTTTTTTCCATTATTTTGGATATCAACAAGGCACTCTGCTACCAAAAACATACAATCGATTATTTCTGTTCATTCTGGGGCGAACTCAAGATGGGCCGCGGTCACTATAAGTTGTTTATAGGAATGACATATTTCAAAAGCCCGATTTAATGAACATTAAGGGTAAAGTACAAAAGAAAAGCACAACATTTTTTTGGCCGCATTTTGTTAACATAATGTGTTTAATGCACTTAGACCTATGCCCATAAGTGTGCCTTGTTTTTTTTACCCCCGAGTTTTCCAGATTTTTTGTGAAAAAATCAGAAAATTCCCTGAGTTTTCCCCGAGTTTCAAACGTGGTTTAAATTCCCTGAGTTTTCCAGGTAGGTGGGAACCTTGTATTAAGGTGTATTTTGAATGAAAAATCAAAGTTGCATAGTTATTTTATGGGAGAAAAGGCGGGGAAGACAATGGAAACTTGTCATAGGAGTACTCTTTTAAGAAGTTAGAGCAATGGTGTGCAGTGTACTTACTATACCTCACACCTAGTTAAGACTAAAAGTCTGCTGCATGTAGTGATGCCTAGTCAGATACGATTGTAGAGGCACAATGAAATCCTAGCTAAGTTGCACTATGACGTTCACTATGAAGTTCATTATTGAAATAACCATCGTGGTAGTCAGGCTCATGGCTGGCAATGCCTGCTTTGGATTTGTGAAGATTGGGATTAAAGAAATAATTCGTAAAGTTCGCGTAAAAAACTGATTGGCACATTAACTAGGGATTCAGCTGAGACGAGATGAGATTACTTTAGGCATAAAACTGAACTTATCTTCATCGTTCAACCTCATACCTTGAAATCATCATGGCTCATCATGATGGTTTCACCTTTGTCCTATCTCATCTTAATATGCCGTGATAAGTTTCATTTAATTCTTGAATTTCCCTATTTATAAAATTATGTCCGCTGATGCTGAAGATCAAGAAGAGTTAAAATTCTTAAAACAATCGGCGCCAAGCAACTCGTCACAGTCACTGGTAGTTCTTCACAAAAAGATGGCATCTTTAACAACGTTTTATAAATAACTTAAAGTAGCTTAAACCAAATTACTTTGATTTACGCAGTGCTTCTGACATAAGAGATACTAATTTTCACTTTTCACTAGCAGTTAAAGTCTGACACTTAAATCATTACCAGGAATTATGACCTTACGTCCGCTTAGGCCTAAAACGCCCTATTCTTGCTAAAATAAAAAAAAAAGGTTTCAAAATGATGTGGAAACTGCTAGGCGTGTTAGTTGAGACCCCTTTTTTTTAAAGGGCAATTGCATCCATTTTGACATCCATGTTTGACTTCGGGATCACTTACACAATAACTAAACACAAAAATTGCAGTAAGAATACGTTACTTACGTCTGATATAACAATTTAATTACTGCATCACCAAAATACGACACGGAGGTCGCCATTGTTTTACTGGAACGCGCAGAAATTAATGCCGACAGACGGATCTCTTCGACTTCGACACGCAGCCGATTGAGATAGCTGTATTGACTGTGAGGAGCTCAAGCGTTTGACGGCCTTAGCTGGCCGGCAGTGTAGTGGCCAGCTAAGGCCGTCAGACGCTTGAGCTCCTCACAGTCAATACAGCTATCTCAATCGGCTGCG